>JAABKK020041675.1:0-13168 GCA_011634745.2 Catotricha subobsoleta | reverse complement strand
CAACATAGTTAAATTTCAAGAAAATCGTCGGAACGGTTTTCGAGATATTCATAAAAAAAGGACAAAAAAAAAAAAATCACGATTCCAAAGCTTCTATTTTTTCAAAAATGAAGCAAAAATCAATAAATAAATATAAGGCCGCAAGCAAATTGTTATTATTTTATACATCTATTATATATGACTCAAGATTTTTTTTTTAATAAATAAAAATAATGAAAGATTAAGAAAACTGAATAGAGAATGTGCAATCAAATTACAGATATCGACATTACAGAATTTTTATAATTTCTTTTTTAAATTTGCATCGAGTTAAATCAACAATAAACAAGTAAAATAAAAAAAAAAAAAACAGTAAAATAACCGGTAACCTAGATATTTGAGAGCTTAATTTCAGATTAAGACGATTTTAAATCAAAATTATACACAGAAAATATTACTGAATTTAAACAGAAATAATCATAAAATCGTTATTGTTCTGTCAATCAGACAGAGGTAACTACAAACAATTCACAAAAACAAAATTGTTATAATTATTGTGCTCGCCTATTTACGTAATTTTCGTACGTAAAATAACTACAAAAAAAAAAACTCAATAACTAACAAAAGAGAACTGAATATGAAAACAGTATGAAAATAAGTTAACAAGTGTTCAATTATTCTGCCTACACTTTTTGTATTGGATTTATAGTGTGGTATATCGCTTTTGTCATTCACACAAATTAAAATAAATTAAAATAATGCGATAATTATAGATATGGACGTCTTTTTTTTTTCATAAAATTAATAATTTGAAATAATTTTAGGCCACACGATAAAATGACAAAAGAAAAAACAAAAACTAAACATAATATATAATAGCTGATGTATTGATAGCGTAGGTACATAATAAAAAAAATATAAAAAATATAGTTCTGCACACCGGTAAACATCAGCATTGCGCACATATTTTCGTGCCAATAATGAATGGAACAATTTACAGTGTCACACCACAATCATTAAAATTCAGCGCTCGATTATATATTAAAGAAAAATTCCATTTCAAAATTCTCTCACATTAATTTTATTTTCAATTTTATTTTTTCGAATATGTTTCGAGTTATTCGAATAATTATAAATATATAAAATAAAAATATGAAAATAGCACGTAAAAGTACAAGAGCTAGTTTTTTTTTGTTGTTGGCTGGTTAATATTTCGCTTACATAAAATTGCAGTGATCGTACATTTAATATAAAATTCTTGACAAAAAAGAAAAATGAAAAAAAAAAAACAAATTTCTTTGCATTTTATTTTTAAATAATAAGTTAAGTATGCAAGGTGAATCACTTTTTTTTTAATGTGCCATGATTGACATAGTCGCTATTTGCAATTATACATTAAACAGAAATACCAGCTAAATGAACAAAAAAAAAAAAAAATCAAAATAAATAAATAAATAATATGAAAAATAAAAATAAACTAAACTTTTAATCATCATAATTCAATTTTGCGTGGTGCCGTTTACTTCATATATTATTTATATTTCATTTTGTAATTATATATTTTATTTAACCGTCGCATTGACGACTGTCTGTTATATTTGTGACTGGCAGATATTAATCTTTTCTTGTAATCTTTATAAGTTGTTCTTTAAGTGTTTTTACAAATCGCGCGCCATCCAATGAAATTTAATATAATGTTTAAATAAAGAACAATAGGAAAATATTTGTCCCATGACATCAGGAATTTTTTTGATGTAATATATCGTTTAGGTATTTAAATTTTAGTATTTGTGACTGGGAGTGACATTGACATTTTTTTTTGGTAAATACAGCAATTGCAATATATGTTATGCGAAGGATTTTTGCTGATATTGATGCTTTTTTATTGTTAGAGATATAAGTATATTTTTGTATTTGTTGGGTCAGATTGTGTGACTATATGAATGAAATAGAGTAAGTAATGGCGTTGAAATGTTTTTAATGGTTCAATGTAAACATGATGCACAATTAAATTTAAGTGTTATTCACCTGAAACAATATGCTATATAGTTTTTCTAAACGTGTTTATTTTTTTTGTCTAATCGTTTTGTGATTGTGATATTTTAGATTTCAAAACACAATTTAATCCACTAATGAATATCTAATTTCAACACAAAATATAATAAACATATAATAAAAAAAAAACGTAAATTGAAATTACAATTAAGTAAAAGTTAAAATGCAATGCGTTTGCGCATACAATTAGTTTATTTTTCTTCATCAGGTAGTATTTGTTTTTTTTTTAAGGTTTAACGAATTTTAAGTAAATTTACTCATTATTATAAAGTAATCTTGACCAATTTGAAATCTTAATCTAAAAATAATGATGGAATACCACCAATTCATAGGGCTTCCTTTGAACTAAATTTAGAATCGATATTTTATTATATATTACTTTTAACAATTTCTTGACTTATTTATTTCAATTGCTAAATGGCATTGAAATTATTTTGATTTTTCAGTTTCAGACTATTATTAATTACGTACGTTACGTGCACAATATTTCACGCCATCAGCGATCATTCTAAATAATATATGTATTTGTTACTTAAGTATAACGCTGAGCTCAAGAATTTATTCGTACAGCCGAAGTAGAAATAATTAACAAATACATTGATTTCTTCAATAATTTTGTTTGTGTCAATTATGATTTCCTAAATTCATTCAATTAACTGAATTTCTTCGAAGTTTTTATTTATAAAATAGTTTAAAGTACCCACAATAGACGTTTGAATGGTGTATGTATTAGACATCAATAACCACAAACTAAATATATATATAATTTAATATGCACCGACATACAAAATATATTATTTTCATAAAAAAAATTCTTACAACTCAATAAGAAGTAGCAAATCAGAATCGAAATTGTTGGTTAATAAATAATTCATTTGTTCCAAATATTTATGGTACAGAGATCGAAAGTCTGTTTGGTAAATAAATGAAAACATGTTTTAAATGAAATGAAATCTATTTAATATGAATTATGAACAGCACATGGTCGACTCGGCAAACAACCTGTTATATTTATAATATACCTAATGTTTTTATTTGAATCGATAGTAGATATAATATTACTTTTCTCACGTGCTTCTATTCTATATAGCCTTACAAATTGATCTGATGAAAACAAAACAAAACAAAAAAAAAACATATATACTTATATACATATTTTAGTTTATTTATATTCTATCGTACAAATTGACCTCTTTCTACAATCTTTTATCAGATGAGTAGTTACAAATTTCACTTCGTTTTATGTGGACGTAAACAGAGTCATTTATAAATTGCTTGCGATGTCTTGTCTATGCATTAGTATGTGATTTTTGTAAAGAAAAAGAGAAGATAAAAAAAAAAAACACAAAAATTCAACAAAGTATTACCTTCGGTATTACTCTTTACTAAATTCATAGACCATAATAATAAGTATCAATGGATGGATTTTCTTTCAAACTTTTATTCGATATTCATGATTTTACTTACTAAGCAACTATATATATTTAGAGATATTTTGACGGTAGTGGTCACGTTTAAATTATTTTCATTTGGTTTTTAAATAAGATATGCCTCGGTTAGATTGATATACCTATAACACTACATTATATTCGTTTTTTTTTTTTGTTTTTTCTTTTCAAAATGCACATAAACTAATGGTTATGTTAAAAACTTATACAGAATATCTCTGTAATCTGTATTATTTGTAATAATGGATTGAGGCTATTTACAAAATAGTTATGACAGTGTATCGTTATAATCAAATTTAATGAACTCAAAATATCTATTCTCATTTAACAAATATAAAAAATAACCATTTCTTTAATTACCCAATCTCTTGTATTAACAGTTTAAAAAAGAAACCAAATGTATCTTTCCTAATTATTTCCTTCTAGGTATTTTTTATAAAAAAAAGAAGATAATATGAATGAAAGATAAATAACAATATATTTATATCGAAAATTACTCGTAAGACAAATGATTCAAATTTTTCTTACCGTTATTTAAAATGTATTTGTACGTTGGGTTGAACTGAATCAAATCAATTGTTAAGATAGATTAGACATGCTCGTTCATCGCTCTACAGCCGATTTTGTAATAAAGTTTTCAAAATATTAATTTCTGTATTGAGGGCACCCACTCATTGATTTAAATAATCCTTTGAAATTCTAATTTAGCGTCGATTCAGATATAATTGACAATAGAATTTGTTCATTATTCCCTGAAAGAATTTTGTATTCAGTCGTTTGCTGTTATACAAAATATTCATAATTTCTAAATTCTAAATTCTATCGTAAATCTGAACTAAACAATAGTGCGTTAATTACGCGTGCCGATATAATATTTAAAAAGAAAAAAAAAATGGTAAATGTTAATAGACATTAATTAGCTAACAATAATGTACTTAATTTATAATTTTATCTAAATTGCGATTTGACGATAAATTCTAAAATATGTTAATAAAGCAAACAAAATAGCAATTGTCCTTTGTTCGAAGCAAATACTTTATATATAAATGCCTGCAATCTTCATTGAACCTCATATAAATATAGATTGGTTGTTTCACCAAAGTTAAATAGAGTTCATGAATAATTTGCAAAGCTTACAAATATTTATTTCTACAGCATTAATGAGCTAAATAACATACGAGATATGTGTTGTAAAACCAATCGCAGCAAGAATTTATGGAATGTTTCAATATATCCCGTTGGTTGTGTTTTTGATAATTTATTTGAACTAATTTAAATTAATCAGAAATCTATGAAATTTTGTGTACAACAAACAGAATTGTAGCCTCATGTGTTATTTGACTTTGTGGTTAATATTTAATTGCAAAAGCAATAAATAACAATAATAAATTCTTGCAAGCTCATCTGTACATTGAAAACATTCTTGTTTTTTTGGCCATGTAATTAAGGGCAATAAGAAAACATAAGATTTGAACTAAATGTATGAAGACATTTACTTAGGCGGACGTTAGAAAGTGGCTAATGAATACATTATTAATAATAATATAATGTAAGGAACAAAATTCAATTAGATTTATAAAAAAAAAAAAAAAATGGTTTCTGATGTGACATTGTTCTTATTTACGTATTTTAAAAATAAATTTTGATGGTTTGAAATTAAAACTGAACTTTTAGCTATGATTTTAAAAATATGAGGAGTTAATCTGTTTTCTTATCCAGTCTCAAAACAAAAGGCAACAAGACAAGAAAATTGCAGGAATATATAAAGAAGGTGTAAATATAAAATTCCAAAAATAAAGTACGACAAAAAATAAGTTAAATTAAACCAGCAATAAAATGGTTAACAAGGGGGAATAAGTAATACAAATAGCATAGCGAAAACAATATCTAACGCTTAACATTATATTTATGCTCATAGTAAAGAGTGTGAGGAGCACAAATATAATGTTAAGCGTGAGATATTCCTTGTTAATGTTCAAATGTATGCATTCTTTTTTTTTTTTTTTAATTAAATGTGATGTAAAATCCTAACTGTGATTATTTAATTTCTAGACTTTTTGGATAAAGAAAATCCGTTTAGGAATTAATTAAAACAGTTTGAATTACTTTTATTAAAGAAGATTTGATGAAAAAATACTTTATTGACAAATTCGCTGAAAAAGAAAACCGGAAAGCAACATTTTCAACAATTTTTCTTTTATTCGTTTTGGTCATTTGAATACCAGTAAATAAATTTAATTATGTACTAGTTAAATAATATTTATAAAATAATTTATATCATTTATGTAAAAAGTGTTGGCATACTTTTTATGGTATATAAAATTCATAGTATACAAGGGATTCCAAGGTATATTTTTGAAACTTACCATACCATACCATAAATATACCTCAAAATTTTATACCAAAAGGATGTATTTTTTATGGTATGAAGAGAATGAAGAAAAGATTCGAAAATATATCTTGAAATCATTGTGTGGTATGAAATTCATACCATTACACGATATAAATTCATATTTTTTACAATTTATTTAACAATATTTATTTTATCATTGGCCAGAAGTGTTAAATTCTTGAACGCCGCCTTACTACTTACTCCAGACTCCACCAATAGAAATTGAATATAGCTAGAAGGATGCTCACAGTTTTTAGTTGCAGTTCGCATACGATCTTTTGACTATATGCTGTCCTTCTATCTATATTCTATTTTTATTACTCTACCCATCAACTCCAATGAAATCTAATCATAATATGATCATTGAAATAAAAAGGAAAAAAAAAATAACGGGTTCTGGATCCTGATGGCTTTATTAACAATGTTTTAATAGCAAATACATATATTTAATATTCATTAATAATATTTTTATTTTATTTTTTTAATATTATTGAATGAAAAATCAAAACAAAACACGAATCATTCATGTTTTACTTAAGTGTAATAATGTTTATGTCAATAAACTCATTTGTCATTATCATTAAATTTAATTATAAAAAACATTTAAAAGGTATAAAAAAAAATTGCAAATAAAATATCTAAAAGCATTATTATGTGTTATTCACGCTACATGCGTTTTTCGTTAATAGGTTACGAGTTATTACTAATAATAATCTATAAAAGAAATCAATATTATTAATTTTGTGTTCATTTTATTATTATTATTATTTGTTTTGTGTTACGTAGTTCGAGAAATAGTTGTTTATGGCGAATACGAATTACGAGTGTATTAAAGATTTCTTTATCCAGATAATAATAATTGCATGATATTATATTTCAACCAAATAAAATTTTTATACATACTACCGGATAATTATCATGCAATTAAATGTGTACATTGGTGAAATAAAATTCAAGAAAAAATCACCTGTTTTATTTGGTTGAAAATGGTTTGAATGGTTTTAAGTTAATGTTCTGTATTTGTTATTCAGTAAAGGCGGCCAACAAAAACGATAATGAATGAAAATACGTTTCTTTTTTCTTTTTGTATGGTCTCATCATTTTTTTTTTTTAATTATAATTTTATGTTTAATATATTTTAGGTGCCAATACAACGAGCGATAGTAAGATTTTTTTTCTTTTTACTTATTAATTAAGATATTCTTTGAATTTATAAATTTTTGATCGTAAAATAATAAAAATGCTATTAACATTTTTATGATTTCAGATTTTTTTTTTCTTTTATAAACAAGCTTCCAATGGATTGGTAGACACAACTTAATTTTTGTAAGAAAAAATATAAAAAATATACGAAACCAATACTTTATTTTTTTCAAAAATGAAGTAAAATGATAATGATGGTCCGAGTAAACAACGAAAAACAAGATTTTTAAATTCAACAAACCTCTAGTTGTTTGTTATTTACATAAAATAAATATCCAGCTGAAATTATGTACAGTTATTGGGTTCAGCCAAAATTATTTTGAATAAATATACACGGAGCTTGATTATCTGAATGGTCTGACAATTTTCATGCCAAGTTGATACGTCATGCATTAAGAAACGTATTTCAATAATGATAACAAATTTAAAATACAATTTTCTGATTTTGTTCTAGCCCTCTGCGTTGGCGTAATAATTCATTTTGTGTACCGGAAACACGTACCAACTCTTATTTTGTCTATACTTCACTGAGTTTAGTTGGTTGAACACTCTTTGTTCGCTACCGTAATACCTGCTGCTTTAGATATAAGACTCTGCTCATGCTGATGTTTTAAAAAACCCAAAAAAAAAAGAAAAAAAAAAACAATAGCAGACAAGACAAAGATTATAAAAATACAATGAAAATGTACGGAGCTGACGTAACAACGAAGAAGAATTATTACTTAAAAATTAAAAAAAAAAAAGTAAAGAAACAATTTGTATAAAATTCACATAGAGCACAAGCACAATCACAACAAAATGAACATATAGCTCGAGAACATAATTCGAAAGAACAATACTACGTGTTTTTGCTTTTTATATTTATTTCATTTTATTTCTACATGAAAATGACATAGTTTTAAATTAAAATTCATGATGCTATGGTTACATGGTTTTGGAAGTTAAGCAATGTTATTGCTGTTAGTTTATTTATTGCGATTCATATTATTATTATTATTATTATTATTATTATATTTTACACGCAGTTTTACAAATCAACGTAATTCGTAATTCTTTACTTATTATTTTTGTTTTTTTTTCTTCTTTTAGTTTAAGTATTATGATGATGATACAAAACGTTGAAAAAAAAATTATATATAAATAAAAATAAAAATATCTGTATTTTTTTCGTTGGTCTTGTCTTGAATCATAAAATAAAATCATTGTATGCGCATTTAAGCAAGATGAAGTTTTAATAATAAGTGGATTTTTCCGATGAATTTACCGTTAAATGTTGAGTTTATTGACCATAAGAATGTAAAATTATCGAAATTAAACAAAAATATTTTTTGAAATTTTATTTAAAGTGCAATTGTTTGTGATTGAATTAATTTATTACGATTTAAAAAAAGATTATTTATCTTATAACGTGTGAGTGATTACCGTTATACTTCTGGGACTCTTTATATGACCTCTCCTCACATCTAAGAATGTTTCGTAATTTATGTATATCACCTAATAAGACAAATAATCATACTATGAAAATTTTCCATGTGCATTCCGCAAATGCAAATCTTCGTCGATTTAATCTATTGGATTCTCAACGTTCCTCTTAATAAAGTTCTTTGCACTCCCCGTAATCTCAATTCATATGAACGTTAAACAGAAACACCTTGCAGATTATCGTACATTCTAAATATAATCACTGCTATTGACTACTGCCATGTGCCAATATATCAGGTATCCCAAATCGATTCTTTTATTCGTTTTGTAAAAAGAAAATACTGAAAATCATAAAAAGCAAATGTTTTTCAGCACGCCAAATCCATGAAATCACCTTTACAAAACCCTAAATAGGTACTTATTTTTCTATTCTAAATAAAAGAAAAATATGAAAGAAAGAAGAAAAAAAATATTAAGAGCATGTTAACGAAGAGAAAATATATTTATTTATTGTTTGCAGCAAATTACTGTCATTTTATACATGAAGCATTTTGAAGAAATAAAAAATGTAGAAAATCATTTTTTTTTTGAGCCTCACGTTTCATTTTAACTGAACTGATTGATGTCATTTTATTATATTCATTCTTTCTCTTTTAAGTACTTTGACTCTACCTTCATATTTATAATTTATCAATGAAAGTGGATATGCACAATGATGAATTGACTTCAATAAATAATATGACCAATTTTTTTTTTTTTTTTTTTTATTATTGCACGAAAGATAGATTAGTACACTTAAATTACAGGTAAATTATGTTTTATGTATGATGTTTGATAATTTGACGTTGGAGGCCTGACGAATTTCAAATATATGGAAATTGAAAATTGAAAATTGAGTGTATTTTTTATTTTAATTAACCATAAAATTGGTTCACGAAAAATATCTATTTTTGTTTATTGTATAAACATTGTGTTTAAACAAATTTCTAATGCCGCAAAATATTAACAATAATAGTAATTTTCACGCTTTCAGTTATCTAATGTTAAATTTATTAAATTTGTCTATCATTTTAATTTTTTTTTTTTTTAATTATTTCTCAACTGAGAAATAAATAATGGCTTTATGAATGTTACCACGTTTTTAGCGAGAATTAGAAATTAAAATTGTATATATTTTGAAAGACGATATACCGCAACCAAGTGATATAAGTGATAATTCTAAGTGGCTTAGATCCATTATTAAAATCCATTTGCATTAATTCGTTCTATTCCAAATAGATCAAATATGACAAAAGGCTGCATTTAACACAAAAATCAATTTACATTAATTTCAAATATTCTATTAAATTTAAATTAAGGTTCAACAAAGTTCAACAAAGTTCAACAAAGTTTTGTGTTAGTATTTATAGATGATTGGGGTTTTTAAACCTAAGAAATCAAAACAACCAAATCTGAAAAATGTTGTAAAATAAGCTACTCGGAATAATTCAATTTAGTTAAATACGAACAGTTAATTCTAAAATTCAATAACAGTAAACACAATATTGCGACAGCCGACAGAATTACTTTGTAATTACATTCAATCAAACTATCTAATTAAAAACTGTTTCTAATTGCTTGTTTATGAGTGAGCATTGAGCATATTGCGTTTTCAGTAAACCTCTTGGTTTGAAAGAATATCTATAAAAAAAAAACATATATATATATATAATAAAAAAAAATGGTATGTAGGTTGAACTATAAAAAGAATTGTATAACAATACACGTTTTCACAATCATACATTTCTTTGTTTTATATTATTTTCTATACTTAAATCTAACGAACACATGAAATACTGACTTGACTTAAATTCGTTATTATACTGTGATCAAGAAAATAAATTACTGAAATTAAAAAAAATAAATAATAATAATAATAATAATAACATTGTCAGTTTAAAAATTATACGTTTTTCTTCTCTTTTTTTTTAGTATTTTTTTTTTCTTCTCGATAGCAAAATACAATATAAAAATAATGATAAAATATCCAAGATGAAAACGATAAATGATTAAATAAAACGCTCATCGCACCTTTAAAGCATAATCGATTATGAATAAATCTTACGTTGATACTTTATTAAACGAAGTTGAATTTGAAAGATTAATATCCATTATCCATAAACTTATGACTTTAATGTATCTTACAAAATGATATTTCACATTTTTTTTTTTTTTTTGCAAATATATTCGTATTATGTCCCCAATAAGATAAAATTTATAATGATTTGATAATAATGTATTAACGCTATAAAGAAAAAAGAAAAAAAGAATAACGTATGAATTTATTATTTGCTAATTTTATGCACAACATATTTTCTAATGAATTATTGTATGGCATGTCAGTGCTATTATTTAATGGTAACTATATGCTGTGTTTTAATGTTAATCGTGAGTTTTATTTTCATAAAAATTTATGTATGATAAATCTCATGTAATATTATGCAATATACAGCTTATTTTTTTTATTTAAATATCAATTAGGTAAATTTTTTGAACCAGCTTATTAACTTTTATGTGGAATTCGATTTATATAAAGCCGACATACAACACTTGGTACTTAAATGCATTTTATCGATTAAATTGTCACAAATTTTTAATATGAATGAATAAAAAAAACTATTAATTTCTTAATATTGTACCACCATACCCATCATAGATTGTTTGGTCTGGATCTATTAAATATTTTGCTGTTTGAATATGAAACCCAAAGAGGAGTAGACTGTTTTGGTATATGCGGGGTGTTTCAGTTCGAAAAATCTCAATACTTTTTGCTTACAATATAAAGTTAAAGCGAAAATGAGAGAGTTTTAAAGAACCGTAAGCCTTACAAAATGATGTTAGGTCGTTTAAAAATAGTTTAACATTTTAAATAATTTATGTGTCTGTATAGTTATTTATAAGCTTAGACAGTCTTACACATCATTTTTATGGGAAATAAGTTTTTGAGAGTCAAAGAATTTCGCAAGATCAACAAGTCTTTGTAATAAAGTTCATAATATGAATTGAATTCTTTGACAATGCCTTTAAAATTCGTATTATGAATTGATGGTCGTAGTTATCTTTTGCAATTTTTAACCCCTAAAACCAAAAAGTATGTGGTGTAATTTATATAATAATGGCATAAAATTGTATTTTAAAGTCGTATCTAATATATATGCAAATGCATAATGCCAGTGACAGACGAGCGAGATATTTTTGATTAACTATACAAAAGTGGATTAAACTAAATTTACGAACAATTTTTATTATTTTTTGTTAAATAAGGTAAATTTCTCAAATATACTTTATTTATCGAACAAAAAAAAATGAAAATCGTGCATGAATTTAGTTTAATCCACTTTCGTTAATCTAGAATAGCTCGCTCGCCTGTCGCCAGTATAAGAGAATTCAAAATTTTGGTAGATATTAATTAAAACACCCTGTATTAGGATTTAAATACATTAAATGTGTCTTTGATACGACCATGTTCTATTATAGGTCAAACATAATATATAAAACATTCTATGGCCAGTTACTCCTCGCCTATCATCTACAATCTACATGTTTGATACTAGTTATATATTTCGTACAAAATATAGAAAAATGGACAGAGATTTTTAT
Organism: Catotricha subobsoleta; assembly: GCA_011634745.2. Lineage (NCBI taxonomy): Eukaryota > Metazoa > Arthropoda > Insecta > Diptera > Cecidomyiidae > Catotricha > Catotricha subobsoleta. Next base: position 1,030 of record JAABKK020041675.1, on the reverse strand, counting down.
AGGTCTAGAAAGAAACCCTTTTTATTAAACATTTTATTTTACTTTCTGCTATCACAGAAAATATGTAAGAGCATCATCAACATCGTGCTGACCATTAAACTTTTTTTTTTTCGTTTCTTATGATGCTGTTAAGTACCTCGTTCGTGTTATATTATAATATACTATATAATTATTATATGTTTGTGTGGTTGTAGATATTTAGTCCAGATGTATGTATTTGAATGTATTATATTTTGTATAATTTCTCTATTAGAATTCTACTTCAAATTAAAGGAATTCTATTTAAAATAAATGTTTTAATCGAGATATATTAACTTTACAACTGTAAGTTATGCAGTTTATACTCATAAAATCTACTTTGTTTACTAAATTATGAATGAATGAAATGTGAATATTTCAGCTATGTGATTACTTGGGTTGAATATTTTAAATGTACGATAAGTAATAGAATAATCCAAAAATAGTTGACAGAATTCTTGAGATTCTTAAGAATTTTGAAAATCTTACACTTTATGGATATTTAACGAAGATGAAATAATAATGAGAAATATTTTTTTTTATTAATTAATGTTATAAAATTGAAATTATTTTCATACTCAGAAATTAGTTGAAATATTTTGTAAGGTGTGTCAAAGAAAAACGGTATGAATATCTTCAACATCATAACATAATTAACATTCCAATACATTTGCATATTCGTTTTGTTTAGAAGTTATGCAATTTGTGCTCATTTAAAAAATAAATTCACTTAAAAAATTCCTTTCTTCACGATATTTACTGATATTCAGTAATTTCTGTCAAACTATTTTTCGGAAATGGCACGAAGTGTTTCCTTTGAAGGTATTTATTGTAAAGTATAAATAATGACCGTTCATTCACGTGCTACAAATTTTATTAAAGCAAGATCCGAAATTAATTAAGATTTGTGAAGGGGAAGGGAATGTCTAATCTAGTAGGGGAGACCGGGGATATACCGGCCACTTTTTTCATAATTGGCTATAACTTTTCTTCTATCTAATATTTTGTCAAG
>JAABKK020041664.1:0-13168 GCA_011634745.2 Catotricha subobsoleta | reverse complement strand
TTTAAAAAAAACATTTTGTTTTAAACATGTTTAAAACATGTGTTTTAAACATGATGTTTAAAACATTGCCAACTCTGATGGAAACCCTTAAATGAAAAAAATGAAGTCTTAAAAGTCTTATGGAAAAATCATGTAATTTTTAGCTCGAACTCAACAGCACCGTCCGGATATTTATAGTGAGTCGGGATCAATGTAGAAAATTTGTTCTCGATTTATTCTAAAGAATCGCCGCATTATCTCCGAATTTATTCGGGGGTTTTCCTAGAAAATTGAATTATCACTGGGTGGGGCTGGAAACAGGATTTTTGTACTTTAGCCTCTCCCAAGTTTTTTTTCTTATCAATTTATTCTGGCTAAATGTTTATAGATATTTCAGTGAAAAACTAATTTTCCAAGACAACAAAGTCAGAACTGTATACAGAATAGTCAATTACGTTGAAATTGAGAGAACATACAATAAACTTATACAGTGCCCGGCGTAAGGTTTGTTTGATGGCGCTCTAGGCACATATGACTTTTTTTCGCCTTATATCAGCATAGATATACCCGTAGCTGAAAAATCAAATTTTCACGTCTCTTACCCATAACTAAATATTTCAATTTTCGCGCCCCTTAGCCGTAGCTGAAAAGTCTTCGCTGTCCTCAGTAGCTTAAAACTTGTACATAAATAAGCTTTTTTTTTCGCTCTCATCATTGATTATGGCGCCTATAATAAATAGGATCCGCTTAGTATTAAGTTGTCATTACGCTTGACTTAATATGAATGTTCTTTATTTAATAGAATTGATATTACATATGTTGACTTACTTAGTTGACTTAGTGGGAGAGTTCGTTATGTGTATTGGTATGGATTAATTAATCCATTACACGCCCCTTAAATTTGGCGCTTCTTCTATGTCAAGAAAAGTTTCCTATACGAATAACAGAACTGCTTTTCACACACAACTTTTTTGTAAGCTCTACAAATTTCATTGTAATTGACTATTCACCCCAATTGTTTCTGAATCATTCCATTTGACGGTTATATAGGTACTTAAATCTCATTTATCTTTTCTGTGATCAAATCAAAGAATCTTATTGGCATCGTACGCAGAGGTATTGTTAAGTAGGTATAAAGTCATGTTATTAGTAAGGTATCTTAAAGGTAACTTAAAGTATAATTTGAGGGGGACTGAAGTAAGAATCAAGTGATTTCATTTGAATAACTTTAATTCTAGAGCAATTCTAACATAAATTTTGTTTGGTACAAACGCTAAAGCCTTGTCATTGCCCAAATTTGAAGTGGACTACAGCCAATTGCATCATTTATCGATTGTTTCCGATTATGTGTTTAGAGGAGAAAAAAATAAACAAAAAATAAAAAAAAACATAAGTAAATTGTATTTCATAAAAAAAAAAAAAAAAAATTTAAGTAAGTATATACATATAAATAAATTTATTTTTAACAAACATGAAGATACACATATTTCCATAAAACTTATTTTTGTCCCACATCTCGAACAATGTGTAACATTGTTTTCGACCATTTGCCACCATTATGATTATGAATATGTGTAATGTATGGTTGGGTTGTGCACCATTCAAACCAAATCTTATTCAATTTGATGCATCGCCAAAATTTCACTTCAAGTATATCGTTAGCTTTTAATTGTTGCGGTAAACTAATTGGAATGAATGTTGGCATCAATAATAAATTATATGTATGCGTGGCCGGATGAATACTTAATTTTATATTTTTATATAAAACCACATCAAAATAACCAGCGAAACCATTTAAAACACAATCCTGATTGATTTGAAATTTTAACGATAAATATCGGGTATTATCAATTGGTTGACTTTTATTTGGATGCTCGAATGAAAATAAATGCATTGGTTTGGCAATGTGATAGACATTTTTGTAAAAAGCATTATACAAATGTTCGGCTCTCGTCTGATATTCGTGGAATGGCTTGAATTTGGTTAAAAATGTTGGTGGCAAATTGTTACGTAGTTCATTGTAAAGTTGCGATGACATAATTGGATTAATGTACGATGTTGATTTGCATGGTATACAGCAGCCGGTCTCTTTCAAATGTATATGAGCCGCATCAAATCGTTCTGGTATCAAATTATCATCCAGAAACGATTCGATCAGATCGGATAATAAGATATCAGCTTTTTCTGGTGGTTTGAAGTTATCCAGATCATCTGTAATTAGTTTTATATCTGTAAATTTATTATAAACATTACATTTACATGTTGATGTTTTGAGAAAATATGGAAATAGTTTTTTTTTTACCAATTTGCGGCCATAGTTCTTTAATTAAAGCACTTAAAGTTATTACGACATTTCGACATTGTTCCAATATAAAAAATTTAATCATTCTTTCGGTAGCAATGGATGCATTGACTGCACACCGTATCAAATGGCCACGACCACCGCCAAGTATTATAATATTAGCCTATATATGAATGAATTTGAATATTTATATTGAAAATGTTCATAGAAAATGTTCGTCTGCAACACAATTTTTTGCTCTTACGATTTTTGTTGTTTTTTCTTTGTCGGTAATTCGGTCAATTAAAGCATTTTGAATGGAATGTTGATAAGATTTGTATTGAACGGAATCTGGTTGAAATGTTTGAAATTCACTCAGAATGCTGGTATCGCAAATTGGTTTTATCGAATTTAATGTCACCTGATCACCATATCTGTAAGCGAAACAAATAAATTATCTTTACAGAATTAAATATAATGATAAATAAATTTTTATATATTTGAAAAACACTTACATATTCTTATTGACTGTCAACAAATTAAGCAGACATTGAGCATAATTTTTGAGATTCCGATCTGGTTTACATTTTATTGCAAAATGAATTCGCATTTTTCGCAAAAATGTGTGTAACATAATTTTATGTGGAGCTGATAAATAGACTTTTCGGTGATACGTACGAAATATTTCGGATGGGATGATTAAAATTTCAACTGGTTCACTTAACCATCGCAATAATTTCTCATTTGATGGTATCTCGGTCGATATTTCTAATGCAATCTTATAAACAAAACAAATAATTGTTGATCAAAAAATACAATTACAAATACGATGAATTTAACACGTCCATCCCGCACGTAAGTTTCTGGCCGCTTAACTTTACACCCTTAATCGAAGATATTTCAAAAACAATAAGTCGGATCGTTTAAATGTAAAAATAGTATTGCCAATTTCGGTGAGCCTAACATTTTTGTTGAAGAAAGTTTTAATTGATCTCCAGTAGTTTGTGAGATATTTCTGTTTAAGCGTGTAATACAACAACAAAAACGTGCAATTTTTTGTATTACATGCTTAAACAGATATATCTCGCAAACTAGAAGAGATCAATTAAAACTTTCTTCCGCAAAAATGTTAGGATCACCGAAAGTGACAATACTACTTTTACATTTAAACGATCCGACTTATAGTTTTTGAAATATCTTCGATTAAGAGTGTAAAGTTGAGCAAGCGGTCAGAAACTTACGTGCGGCATAGGAGTGTAACTGTCAAACAAACTTCTGTTGAAAAACAACAATTCTCAAGATAAATTCGATTTCAACAGCTTCTGAAGTATTGACCAATTTAGAAAACAACCAGATTCAATAGTTAAACTCATCGATACACATTAAACTGTAGATTAATCGGTTTTTTTTTTACCTTAATTCTACAATTGAAATTAGCATAAGAACGAAATTTATTCCACCATTGCCATGTATAGCTTTCACTATCACTGTCACACCATTCAGCACGAAGTTTTCGATTTGCAATTCTTGGATCTGTCATTGGAATCTCGATAAGTACACAACGTGCTAAAACAAAAAGAAAGAAAAAGATATTCAAAAAAACCTTAATTGAATTGCCATCCAAATCGGTATTTAGAAAATGTAATAAGTAAATTTACTACTATATATAAATATCGCACACACCTTTATGATCATTATCATCCGATATTAATTTTGCCAAATTCATCGTTGGTGTATCGCCCTTTAATCGAATCAAAACACCACCACGGTCTGCATAATGTTTCGATAATTGTAATTCTTGTTGTAATGTGAATTCACTGTGCTGTCGAACGTTTTCATTTGTTGCATCACAATCAATGTTTTCACTTAATTTCGATATAAATTTGGTCAACCAAACATTTGATGCTAATATTAAATCGGAACGTGTGAATACATTATGACGATGTGCAATTGAATTATCAGTAAATTCACGATAAAATAATGGATTTGTTATTGGTGCTATGATCATATGATACGATGATTTTATGGCAATATCAATTGTTTTCGATAAATCGGTAACATGCTCTTGATATAAACAAATTAATGATGTTTATGTCATTTTTACAAATTTTACAATTAATATGTTGACGTTTCAACACGTCGAAAACATATCGTAACAGAATATGCGATGCAACGAAATGTTATTGTAAAGTATAAGTACACAAGTATTTTTGCATTATATAACACAATTATTTAATTTAATATGTAGTAGTTTAATAATTAGTAAAGGAACTTTAATTTGAACAGACGCATGCATTTTTTTATGTGGTAAATTTGAGAAAACTGCACCATTTTATATTTCGGAAAGGCCGAAAAACCCAGGGATTCGTACCCATTAAATTGGTTTTTAGCGGTTCGGTTCTAAAGATATCGATTTTTGCAAACAAATATTTTAAGGGTTCGATAGATCGGTTCTGATTCTAAGAATTCGGTTTTGATTCCAAGAATTCGGTTCTGATTCTAAGAATTTGGTTCTGAATTCTAAGAATTCGGTTCCGAATTCTAAGAAATCGGTTCTGATTCTAAGAATTCGGTTCTAAAACAAAACTAAATAACAACACAGATTCGGCTTCGTCTTAATTTCCAACAAAAATATGTCTATGTAAAGTAAGTTACAATAATTCAAAACCACTTGCAAGCCAATACCAATTTATAAAACTGATATTGTCAGTTAACTACCCATTAATTTATAAGCAATTGTTCAACTATTCGGCCGACTATCCGTTACATCACTAGTTCAGTTTGAATCACTGCTTCGAATAATACACAAATATAAAATAAGAACTTTTAAAGCAGAACTTCGTATCCGTTCAGCAAAACAAACAAAAAAAAATGTATTTATTGGGGTGTGGATCCCTGTTATAAAATTAGACGATTGTGTACATAAAAGTGCGAAACGACTCCATTTTATTACAACAGACGATTAATTAAATGTTTATACTGTTTTGCCCGCATACGTCTTCTCTCTTCTTTAACAAGTATTTGCTGAAACACACAAACATTTATACCTACTTTGTATTGCATAAGTTTATAATTTCAGTCTCTACCTGCATTATTATCATCCCCACTAAAAAAAAAAAGAAAAAAAAATCAAATTCATCAGAAACGCGTCAACTTCTTTTCAAACAAGTTCAGTTTTCGCTTTTATTTTTTTTGGTTTGTTTGTTTTAGAATTTCCATTTATTCTATAATTTGGCGAAATCAGTTTTTCTTTTTTTTATTGAATCGTTTTGTGTTTTATTCCGTTAAGCTTAGAGTTGCTAGTTTTAACATTAAAATAAAAAAAAAAATATTATTTTAATTCGGTAAAATTAATTGCTAAGAAATTCCAAATAAATATAAAGAAAAATAAAAAGTTTAAATTGAAAAAAAAAACGGGGGGGCACACAAAAGAAAAATGCTTGTGGCGTTAGCCATTTTTATGCTAACATTGTTGGTCATTTATTTATTACAAGAATGGCATAATGTCTGGCAATATAGTGCAAAAATTCCGGGAAAAGTTGCATTACCATTTATTGGCAATGCCCATCAATTTGGTTTTAATCCCGTTGGTAAGTCAACCAAATACTTCTTTCTATAGAAAGAACAAAAAAAACAATGGCAACCAATTTTCAAATTATGCACTTCTGAATAAAAAATTTGTGATTAAATGAACCAAAAAAAAAAAAAAACAATGCAATGTATTATTTCCAGATTATCTAAAAAATATGATGAAATGGTGGGCAGCATATAATTATGATATATTTGGTGCATGGTTTGGTTCCGAATTGTATGTGTTTATAACGAATCCAAAAGATGTTGAGGTGCGTACAATTTTATCATTTTTCTTATAAGAAATTTATTGTTTTTCGTTGTTGCTTAAATTCGCAAATCAAAATATGTTTTGGTATTAACGGTATAATGAAAGCGGTAATTGTGCAGTGCCGGCGTGTGATCTTTAAAAGTGTAAAATATATATCGACGCGAATTCATTGTGCGGCACAATTTCTTACATAGGCCCATTTCTTGGTTGAAGCCCTCCGCATAAATGCTGTAGGTCCGGATTTATATAAAAAAATATGTAAAAAACTCAATCTCCACATTTTTTTATATATATATATAAAGCTGACCAACAGCCGGAGCATGAGTTTCGAGAGGGGCTCCTTAAAAGAAAACTTATTTGTGCTAAATTCATATAATTTCTTTCACAATTTATCGGATTATTATTTATTTGAAAACAATATTTTCAATGTAAGTATTCGGAGGATTTCATACGGCTGGCCATCGATAGACTCTGGCTGTCTGTGACCATATTCTACACAACATAAACTTGCAAAAATAAACGGAAAATGACTTTAGAGAAAACTGCACTGTGTAATTTCAAATTAAACAAAATAATTTTGATTTATATTTCATGTTAAAATCTCTCTTTCCATTTGTATGCCGCGAATGAAAGAAAAAAAGAAGCAAAATGCTAACGGTGCACAAAAACCATTCAATAACAGAATATACAAACATATATTGAATTTATTATGATTTATGAACCAAACAAAAAATTAAACAAAAGTTAACCAAAGATTTACTTAAATTTTTTTTGTTTTTGTTTTTCTTTTATATTTGGCCCGCCCCACCCATCGAACAGTTTATTTTAACGAGCACCAAATTCATTGGAAAAATGAATGATTATCGATTTTTGCATCCGTGGTTGGGTAACGGTTTGGTGACAAGCACAGGTTTGTTGTGAATGCCATTACATTTGAATTTGGATTTATGACGGAATCACAGAAAAACAAAAGAATAATTTGATGTTTTTTTTTTTGTTTGTTTTTGTTTTAGGTTCACTTTGGTATCAACGTCGCAAACTGATAACGCATTCATTTCAATTGAAACAAATAAAAGAATACCATGACGTCATTATTCAAGGTGCCAATAAATTTTGCAAAAAATTGGTTAAAATTAATAATGAAAATGGTCGCACATCAATGGATATCCAAGAATTGGTTCGTTTAATAACATTGGATATTATTTGTGGTCAGTGTTAAAAGATAAATTGGCCGCAATTGACCTCGGTTGACAGGCTGTGTGTGCCTTTCAGCAGTTAGATAAACAATAAAGAACGTGGGAGAATTGTATACGGAATCACATGTAACTCGTATCGCGTTCTTTCTTATACAATTGCTGGACCCGGGGGCAGCCTATCATCGGGGCGACATTGAATTATGAAATTTTCAATTGATTTAATTTGTTTTTTTTTTTTGTTTCCTTTAACAGAAACGGCAATGGGAGTAAAATTAAACGCTTTAGATAATCCTGATTCAAAGCTTGTTGAAGCATTTCATGAGTAATTTCCTTTTACTATAATTCGTTTGTTTGTTTGTTTGTTTGTGTTCATTTGAAATTTATAGTTTGAACTGTAAGCTTCTAAAGAATTCTATCGTTTGATTTTCGATAATTGTTTTTTTTTTTATGTTTATGTCAAATTTGCAACTCAAACTCAAAGTACTTTTAACAAAAACCTGATTATCCACTAAAACTAATACAAAATTCAAATTCTCTATTGTTTGGCAAAACATTTAATTATACGAATGGTGTAATTCTTTAGAAGCACATTTCTTGTTCATATTTTTATGTTTCGGATATTCTAAAAAAAAAAAACTATCGCAATTTATTTTCAGTATTTCAACTTCCATCTATAATCGACTATACAGTCCTTGGAAGTGTTTCTACATTTTTCATCGATTCACTGCCGACTACAGAAGACATGACAGAGCCTTGAAAATTTTGCAGTCATTTTACAGAGAGGTAAAACAAAGAGAAACAAAAAAAAAACTTCATAAATTTATCAGTAATTTTGTAATCGTTTCAATTTGCTAAAGTTTTATCAAAATTTTGAAAAAATAATCGCAGGTAATTGAAAACCGTAGACAACTTTTAATAGAATCAGCACTAAAACAGAAAATTGCTGCTAATGGTAATACGTCAAATGGAAATACGTCAAATGGAAATACGTCAAATGGAAATACGTCAACTGGAAATGCGACTAATGAAACCAAATCCGAATCACAAGAACATGCAACAATTTTCTTAGACACCCTACTGACAACCAAAACATCTGGTCAACTGTTACTTGACAAAGATATTAATGAAGAACTTTCTACATTTATATTTGCCGTATGATTTCAATATATTTTCTGAAACCCGATAGAAAATTGAACATTTATATTGATTAAACTAACTTTTTTTTTTTCTTTTTCTGTTTACCAATTTCAATATTCAATTAGGGTCATGATACAACTGCTTCCGCCATATCGTTTTTGATGTACCATTTATCCATTTATTCAGAACAGCAAGTAAATTTACAATTGAAAACACCAAAAACTTTTAAAAGTTAATTATAATAATTCAATTTTTCTTATTCTTGCGATAGGAAAAGGTGTTTGCTGAACAAAAGAAAATATTCGAAAATGATAGGGAACGTGATCCAACCTATGATGACATTCTAAAGATGCAGTATTTGGATACATTTATCAAAGAATCGCAACGTTTGGTACCGGCTGTACCGATGATTGGCCGCCAAATAACTGAAAAACTCAATTTGAGTAAGTATTTTAAGGGCGGCTTACTTGGGTGGATCGACTTTTTTTTTTTCATACCTTCTACCATCATTTTTTTAGTTGCATTTGGTCTCCTGGATTAATGTGTTAAAAGGATTTTGAAAATAAATCGGTTCTTCGATATGCTGTAAGTCGCCTGAAGTTGTGAAAATCGCAATATTTGACCGTATTTGAAGCATTGTATGTCTGGTACCGTTACAAATAATTGTGTATCTGCGATTTATTATGCAGATAGCGTAGGGCAATGGCTTTCAAATAATCTATTGGTCATTCGTAGTTTACTACGAAGTTCGTAGTTATCTTGTTTTGAATTTCACCAAAAAAACGATTTTTCAAAATCGGATAACTACGAACTTCGTAGTAAACTACGAATGAACAATATATTATTTGAAAGGCATTGACTTGCTCTAACTGCATAATAAAATAGATACACAATTATTTGTAACAGCCGAGAGATAGAATGCTTCAAATACGATCAAATATTGCGATTTTCACAACTTCAGGCGGCTTACAGAACACATCGAAGATCACATTTATTTTCAAAATCCTTTTAACACGTTAATCCAGGACACTAAATGCAACTAAAAAAAATATGGTAAAAGGTATGAAAAAAAAAATTCGATCCATCCTAGCGCGGTTACGCATATTTTTCTTTTCATAAATTTATGAAAATATCTGCATTTTAACACATAAATAATTCGGTGCGTTTCGTTTAATCACAGATGGATTTATATTACCGCCAAACACAAATGTTGCAATATTTTTATATGCAATGGGTCATAGTCCACATCAATTTACCGATCCTAATGAATTTAATCCAGATCGTTTCATTGTTAAAGACGGTATCAATAAAAATCCATACGAAAATGTTCCATTTAGTGCTGGATTAAGAAATTGTATTGGTAAGCATTTTACTTTCTTCTATGTTTCTACAATTTCAATTGTGACATATCGATCAGAAATGAAAACAAAAGCAAAAAAAGAAATTTACTTTCAAATTTGATTTTTTCTATAGGTGAAAGATTTGCGCTATTGGAAATTAAGACGATTATCTCAAGATTGGTGCGCACATTTAAAATTGTTCAGCCAGATGAACCATTTCAGGCGATTATTGCGTCCACACTTACAACACGGTCAGCTAATGGGATTTATGTTAAATTGATAAAACGCTCAAAACCAAATAAAAATTCATTAAATTGTTAATAATTTTAATTTTAAGTTATTTTTTTTTTTTTGCATTATTTGTAAAACTGAGTTTGGTGTTCTTTCGCTGCATGCGTTTAACATAAATTTGAGATGAATAACTAACGTTTGTTCAGTTCTATTTGTGTTTTTTTTTATTAGAAAGAATATCTTTAGAAATTCAGTTGGTTTTTTTTTTGTTCAAAATAAAATAGCATTTAAATTTTTTAATTGGATTATTTTTATTTAATTGATTTAATTTACTCTTTACACGTTTATTAATTTCTATTTTAAGGTCCAAAATACTACACGTAAAAGCTGCTAGCAGCTGAAAAGAAGATATTTTCGAAAAGTGATGATCGGATCCGACTTAATGTAAAGACAAAAATGTAAAGTCTCTCAAAAACACACACATTTTATTCACACATTATTTTAGTGTAGCTTGTAATACTTTTCGAAATATCTTAGTTGAAGCCGTTAATATGCTAATTTTATAAATTAACGGCTTAAACTCAGATATTTCGAAACGTATACAAGCTTACACTAAAGTAATGTGTGTTTTTGAGAGACTTTACATAAAGTCGGATCCGATTATTACGACTTTTCGAAATATTTCCTTTTCAGCTGGTAAATTTCAGACGCTAGCAGCTTATTACGTGTAGTATTGGACGGCTTAAATAAGATTATTAAGAATACTTTTACCTACTAACTAAAATGAAATGAATGAATGAAGACTGAACCGTCTAATACACCCAACTGGTTTTTGATAAACAAATTTTCGTTTGTAAATTAACGGATATAAAGCAAAAGTTTTACAGGTGGTTGCTCAATCATTTGGAGCCATTACAAGATATATATAAAAAAAAAAAAAATGTTATCAAGATATTATTGAGTTTTTTTTTATCTGCTTTTTTAATCTTATCCGTTATAAGTAGGTATTTGTGTGTTAACTTCTAATTTTCCTGAATTAACGTCGAAAAAAATGTGTGCGTTAATTCATTCTGTTTTTTGGCGGTAATGCGTTGGGCGATAAGTCAGTCCACCAAATTTATGTACGGACACCTTCAATTATTTTATTTTATCTATGATTATTATTTTGAATATGATATGGTTGTTGCTTTCAGTAAATACACTGCTATTCATGGTGCAACAACTAACCAGGCCCGTCGTAAAAAAGTTAAAAATGGACGGATTTGATTTTTTTCCTGTGCATGACATCATGATCTACGCAATTCACATGAGTTACGAGTGTGAAAGCGATATTCACAGTGAATGAAAATTACCTTATACACAAATTATATGCGTAACGCCCCTGCCCGACCGCTACATGTACTGGAAGTCAAAACCATTTTTATTTTCAATGTACTAGTAGGGCTGAAAATCCAATACTTTAGGCGCCTATATCAAAATTGCTACGTACTGCTACCATTTATGAGCACTTTTAAGTTTTAACATAAATACTTGCCCATCTCTGAATGTAATAGAATAATGCAACACGACACAACACGATAATAAAGAATAATATTGAAATGTTTTTATTTACACAGACAATATTTTAACACAGACCACCTGTTCGGAATATATATTTATAATGACCGAAACTATGGTAACAAAATATATTATACACACAAGGTACACCCTAAACCAAACAATAATAAAATAATTCATGCGCATCGTCGTCTCATTCTAACATATGCGTTTGTATTCGCAGTTTGCAGCAATTTGTTTGGTTTAGGTTTAGGTGCATTGTGCATATGTTGAATTATGAATACGATATCGTGTAAGTACTTACCTATAGTCTTTTTGTTGTTGTTGTTTTTTAAACCGTATGTCGTTTTTTAAGTTAGTCATTGGTACTTACTTATATATTATGAACTATTGAACCATTAATGTAATTGTTAGGGTTGATGTTAATACAAAATGGAAAATAATCGACTAACTGTAACTATACACCCTTCGTATGTTAGAAACAGGGAGTGTTTACATCATAAACGCAATCAAGATATTATTTCTATTTCTGTTTTATATTTTCTTGTACCTATTGTACGTTCAACTTGATGTGATAACAATGGTGGCATCTGCACATATTTTTCTCCGTTTTCCCCCTATATTTCTATTGTATGATGACGTGATGCGCAAGAAATAACCAAAATATCGCTATCACATTAAGTTGAACGTACTATACCTATTTGAAAGAGGTGTTTTATTTTAGTATTTAAGTATTGTACTTACATTCGATGTATTAATATGTTTTCAATATGTGCACAGCAACATGAATTCATTTGTTTTATTGTTAAGTATAGTCATGGCAAACGATATAGGGTGAGTTATGGATTTGATGGGAAACATAAAAATGAATCAATAGTTTTTGTTGGATTGGATTAACTTCTCTAAACTATTCACATTAAATATAAGGTAGTTCAAAATATAGATGGAACAGTGACATGTATGCGCGATTGTAAAAAATGCTATACGCATGCGCTTTTAAGCAAAGCTTCCGTTATTTTACATTGTAATGTTTTTTTTCAAGCTGCGCGTACTGTTCCATCTAAATATTGAACTACGAGGGCGGATAGATACCATAACCTTTCCTGCTGACTTTACTGTTTTTGCTTTCATTGATGCATTACCACCATGTCCTATCCATTGTTTAGATTGATTTTTTGTTTCTGGTATGAAGTAATGGATCCATGTCTCATCAACAGTTATGAATCGACGCAAAAATTCATTTAGATTACGCTGATATATCGCCAATAGCTCCTCACAACGTGTCCAACGAATTATCTATTATGGAAATGTTAACAAACGCGGCACCCATCTTGTAGTTGTAGATAGCTTTTTCATAAGCAATTCATCATGTATAATGCGTAAGACACTAACTTTTGATATCTTTAACATCACAGCAATCTCACGAGCTTTTATTCGACGATAATTTATCACTGCCATCATGTAGTTTTCTTATCATTTCAGTGGATGTAGCTGTTTTTGGCCTTCCACTTCTTTCTTCATCATTTACGCTCGTACGCAGGGCCGTGCCTTCCATAGAGGCGAGAGAGGCGACCGCCTCAGGCGCAAAATTATATATCAAATGATT
>JAABKK020041653.1:0-13173 GCA_011634745.2 Catotricha subobsoleta | reverse complement strand
AAAATTAGTTTATTGGTGTTACGTAACGCTTGTCCTTAAGGCCCCCTCCCCCTGCGTAACGGTGTTGTAACGCAGCCACCAGACCCCCACCCCCCTCTCTGAGCGTTACGTAATTTATGAACGGCCTTTTAGGGGTAACCAAGGTTTCGTACTTTTTCTTCGTACCTCGTAGATTTTAAAATTTCCATATAAAAAAAATACAAAAACACGAAGTTCGTACTTTTTTAAAAAAAATTATACGTAAACTGTCAAAATCTACGAAGTACGAAGAAAAAGTACGAAGCCTTTGTATGCCCCTATTATATATATTTTATATATATATTTTATTTTAATTAATTCGTATACTTCTAGTAGTCGTACAGAAATGTATAAGCACATGAAATTGGATTGAATTGGGGTCAATTTTATAGAATGCTGGTAGCAAAGTTCTAGGAAAACTTCTTCTGCGGTTTTGAGCGACTTAAAATTAATGTTTTTTTTTTCTTTTTGCCTATCTAAAGATTGAGTAGAATTAAATTCTCTTGAAAAGTTAGATATTTTTTTTTTGATTGGTGACGGTTTATTTTATGGATATTGCAAAATTTTATTTTATTTTTTGTTTTCAGTGTAGAAATAATGAAAAGCGTACAACTTATTAAGGATACTTTTCTCTATTAAGGACAGGTAAAAACAACGTAAAACCCTTTTATTTAGTGCAGGTAAAAGATTATTATAAAAGAAAACTAAATTACCTGTGTAATACGTACCTAGATCATACTATTTGCCTTATAAACAATTTATACATGCACAAATTAATTTTTACATGCAAAATTAGTTTATTCTTGTTCAAGTTGTTCAACTGTGAAGTCATAACATTTATAAACTTAGATAAAAACTGTTTACATTTGGTGCACTAAAAGAAAGTACAGAAAAATATATAAAAACAATGACTGGTTTGAGGTGTTTAATTTGTATGCAGAATTTCGATAGATCTACAACGGGAGATGAAATTGTAACTCCGTGTGGTCATATTTTTCACAATAAATGTCTAACACCATGGCTCAATCTTAATAAATCGTGTCGCAAGTGCCGAACTCCTATCACACCAAATAAGGTGAAACGAATATTCATGTCTTTCTCTGAAGATAGCAGCATGCGAGACAGTGTAAGTTTGCAAGACGTGAAAGTAGAAGTTGAAAAACTTGAAAGATGTTATAATAATCAATCAAGATTATTAAAAATGGATATAACGTCACTTCATAAAGAAACACGTGAACTGAGAGTAAAACGAGTTGCTAGAGACGAAGAATTACGATTACTAAAAGAAAACATTGATAAACAAGAGAAAGAAATAGAATCAGAAAAAATAATGTTTGAACAAACAATTATTGAACTAGACAAAGGAAAAAGATTGGCTGAAAATTTAAATAGTGAACTGTGGAAAAAGAACAGGAATTTTAAAAGCAAACTAAATATGGAGCAAAGTCTACCGAATGTAAATAAAAGGAAAATGGCAAATAATAATAATTGTCCTGATATTAACACTATAACCAAAAAAACTAGGTAATAAACTATACTAACATTTACATTAATTTTATTAAATTAAAAATCTTTTCTTTTTTTTGCTTTACAGAAACAGAATGGAATAGAATAAAAAAAAAATTATGACGTCACCATTCTTAACCATATAACCTTAAAACATATAAATTAAAATTCGGTACCGTCAATAATATAATAAATATTAATACGAAATAAGTCAATAAAATATTTCATGTTCTAAAATTTATCGATTTAGCTTAAACTGTAATAAAATTGTAAGAACCTAATGAATTATACTCTGTTTTTTTTATAAAATATTTCTAGTACATTTACTGTTTTAAATAGTTTTTAGTAAAAAAAAATGTCCATGCAATACAAAATCACAAATACAAAAAGATACTTACAAAAATGTCAATAAATTAAAAAAAAAAAAAAATCTTGACATTTTTTGACTTTGTATTAGCGGGATTTGGGCGCCATTAAAAGCTAGGTGCACACTGTCGCTCATAACCACTTTATTTTTGTGTAAAAGCCTCCTATTAAAAATATATAAACCAAAATTGTATAGCCATATTTTCATACTCAATTTAAAAGAAATACAGTTGATTTAAACGGTATGAAAATATACTAGAATTAGAAGTAATATCAATATTTCTGTTCACGTGTTTTACATAATTTTTAAGCATGGATTACCTTTTTGTTGCATATAAATAAATTATTGTTTTATTTCAGAACATATGTTTCAGCTTAATGCCATTATTATTTTTTCAAAATATTTCATAAATTATATGCTAATTAGCATACATGTTCGTTACTGGCTTAGCACAGATGATAGTCGATCAGCCAATCGAATCTGTTGACAATTTTTTTTTTTGGCAGTTTAAAATTTACACGAATCTCTAGCTTATGGTTGAACATTTTTATTGATTAACTGCTGAGTCTCGCCAGCCGATTATTTTATCTGATATGTTTAGTGTTAGAAATTAGTTCTATAGAAAAACACATTTAATTATTCTGTTGAAGAAAATCTAAAAGTGTTATCGTTCACTTGCGGTTTAACGATATATATTTTCCTATAAACTCTTCTAAAACCACTCACTCTCCGATACCTCGCAGCTTCTGAGTCACATTCATGGCACTCGCTAACCATTTAAGTTTCAGATTCTTAACTACTACCTTCATTTCGTTATACAACCAAATATCAAATTCATAAATATATAATTTATTAAAAACAATTTATTTTCATATCATTTACGATTAATTATAAATATGTTGTAATAATTAAAAGATTAACATGATCAAAATGTAAATTTTAAAGCTGCGATAATCCTGATGAATGGAGTGAACCAAATGATTCTAGTTTTTTGCTTATTGTCGTTAGTAACACCAACAGAACTATAAAATTTAGATAATTAAGAAGAAAAAAAAAATGTCTGAAAATAAGGTTAAGCATTTCTTTGACCACAAACATAATTGCCTGGAACAATCTCCGTGTGAATCAAAATAGTTGGAATATTTGAAACAGAAACGACTTCTCATAACAATTGTTCATAATTACATCATTCCATCATTCCATCCAATCTATTCAACACTATCATTTCTATGGTAAATATTATTAGATAACAAAAATCTAATAATAATAATCATGAATTAACAATAATATTTTTATTGAATTACAGCCAAACAATAAAAATCTATCTAATGCAAAAAAGAAAACAAAGAAGAAGAAAAAAAAAGTATTTAAATATTTATTGTGCTTGTACATTATTTTGCTTTCATCGGCAATAATAATATTTTATGGAATTCGGATAGATTGGAATCTTCTGCGTACTTTTTATTCGATGGAATTTAGAATTGATAATCTTAAATGGAAAATCTTCACACGATATCTCAATACAGACTAACAAATAAAACAAAACAAAACAAAAATATCCGTTAAAATAAAACAACAGAAAACATTTATGTATTTTGCATATGAGAAAATGTGAGATATGTAGAAAAGTATTTATGTTGGCTGCTGTAAATTTGTGAATAAAAATACATGTAAAAAAAAAAAAACGGAAAATATTTCGAAGAATTTGAAGTGTGTGCGCGTGCATAGTTTTATGCTTATGTTGAGGTATGTACACCACGATATGATGACAACCATATAAACGGGAGAAGTGGTTCAATATTGATGTTATGCTATAGGTACGTTTAAATGCTAAGCTGTTGAATATTCTTCTTTTTTTTTTTTCTTTTTTGAGAATTTAAATCTAAATTCCATAAAACAATAATGCACACGATTATTGTTTTGGTGTTAAATAAGTTGTTTATTTTATGCATTGCATTATTTTTATTTTTATTTAGGTATTTCGTTCTGAATTTGTGATCTTATTTGCAAATTTGATAATGATATAAAATATCAATTTGGTTGTTGATGGATGAGTTGAAGAATTATATTATTCGTTATTTTCTAAATTAGATATTACTTTTTAACTTGAAGCTTCTTCTTTTTTTTTCTTTTCTTTGTTCTGTAAGTATTTTTATGATATTTGATTTTCCAAAGAAAACTAAAAATAAATTATAAAAAAGATCTTTATGTTTATACTCGCTATAAATCCATTAATTCCATTGAAATATTCTAGTTTTATTGAGTGATTCAACAATAAAAATTCAAATAATAAAATGAACGTCTGGTTCGAAGGACCAGTAGTTTGTTTTCTATTTGCAATTGTTGATTACTATATTTTTGAGATTACGAATATCTAATTGGAGTCTTCTTAAAAACTCTACAAGTGTTTGATCAACAATGATATTAAAAACATTGAATTTCGAATAATCTAAAACCAAACAAAAAAAAGGCTTTAATGTTCAGGAATTGTAATTAACTTATGACACACACACACATTATAATGCGTACCAGGGTCTGTGCTCATTCATTTTAGTTTGAGCCTTTATTCCAAGCCTAGACGAATTAACAATGCTGAACCGATTATATATAGAGAGCGAGAGTATAACCCTTGGCGTCAGATCAAAGGAGCTTGTATAGAATATCGTGCCATGCATTCAATACGCACCCAGAACCACCATATGCTAAATCTATTAAATTGAAAGAACAACAATTGAAGAATTTTTTTTTTCAAGTTATAACATCTTAAACTATATTAATGATGATTTTTGATCATCTAGTCTCAATTTAAAGACCAGTATAGGAGTAAACTTATTTAAAATTGAAATGCAAAAATGTCTAATTCAATGGTGATAATATACGGTACTTTAACACTGAACCGTTGAATATTGAATTATTAAGGAAAAGCACGACAATAAATAACAACAATAGTTTTCAATAACAATAGAATGGAAATCGAAAATTTAGATCATTTAATTAACAATAAAATCTCAACACCAGATTTTATGTGATCAATGAATAGTAAAAATATGATTTAAATCAACAGAAAATTTCATCAAATATGAAAATAATCGGAATTATTTGATGCCAATTTCCATGAAAAGAAAAAAAACTCCATTTAAACATTTTAATTATTGATTCAACTCAACTTAAAGTGAAGATCCACTCCACAGGTACATTTCGGATTATAAACATTAACTGTGCGGATTACTATTATTATATTTAATAATAATAATAATATTAAGTTGTTAATAATTTAAATAAAAAAAAAGAAGAAAAAAACGAACAAAATGAAAAAAAGGAAGTTCTTTCATTTTCACCTGTTATAAAAAGATACCTGGTGTAACTTAAAAGTCCGCTTATTATTATTAGCATTTTATAAATTAAGATTAAATAATATATATTGTGTTGGATAATGGGCGGTGTGGTTTCATGTTGGCCTGTGTGTGACTATATATACGCAATGGATATTAAACTACATTAAACAGCATGTGGGGTTTATAGTCTCGCTACAGCTATTTAGTTTTTAGATGAATATACCGGGGATCATAATTTTTGTATTGTGCGATTGTGTATGATGTGCGCGATATGCCACTGGTTTTATTAGCATAAAATCGCATATAATACAAAAAAAAAATATTTGTGTGCGAACACTTTGGAAACCCGTCACAACAGACGATTATCAAAAGAATATTTTTTGTTGTTGTTTGGTTTGCTTGGATTTCTACACACAAATTTAATTATATTGTCTACTTAACACAATTAGTAAATGATTATTATCGTGTTAATATAAATTCTAATTTATATTTTGTGAATTAATTAGAATCGAATTTTAAGTGACAAAATAAATGTTTGCTTTCAATTATATTTAATACTTATCTTACATTCATTTAATTCGAATCGATTAGAAATATTTTTTTTTTAAATGTCGTTTTATTACATTTTATGTTTAGCGCAATCAAAATAAAGTTTTATACATATTTGTATATATAAAAAAAAAACAAACTTTTTTGAATTAATAATGTATTGAACTCATTTGTATTTGATTAGAGTTGAGTTGTTAGAGAGATGGGATAACGAACAATTTGTTCTATAATTTTCCTTCATAGAGGAGTTAAGAAAAAGATGTAGATATTTCGACTTTGAGGATTTTCATGGTATTTAGTGCAAGAATATTGGTCATCGACCACTTAATAAGTGCATAGTAACTTCAGTTCTTGAAAATATATACCAAATATGTGGTGGTCTTTGTTTGAAACCAAAACAATATTATTTTGTATTTAGTTTTTAATTTATTTTACTTTATTTTGTTGTTTTCTCAGAAATTCAGTGAACGGATAAAATTGTAAGTTTCTAAAATGGTTATGAATGAGTTGGTTTAATAAATAAAGAAGAGATCTCCACATATCCCCAGTGAGGTTCTAGCGGGGGAAGAAAAGTCATTCAGCAAAATGTATTTATTTATTTTTTACCAAACATTGGGACAATTTACCAAATATTATTATAATTTTAATTAGTCCCCCTTTTAAAATACCTTTTTTCTAATAGTATTTGTATTTTCTTCAATGCATTTTTAAATATAATTTTTAAAAGTATTTTGTATTTGTATTCCATCACAAAAAAAAAGCATTTGACCTATTCATGAGTTGTTGCCACCATTAGTTTTAAGACTGATAGCTTACAAGAAACTAATAGAGAGATATATACTTAAAAATCTAGTTACGGTGATTGCAATACCTAATTTTATGCTCTTTGCATATACATTATATAACTTTTGGTTTTTGATGGATTCTTTTAAGTTTTCTCTTAATATAATATAAGTGCAATATATTTGAGATATGTATTATTAATTTTTGAATCCAATCCCTTTACAGAGGATAGCTGGGGTTTGATCTTGCATTTCATTCGAATTTAGTTATATGTAGTTCATTCGACCGATTGCAAAAAAAAAAAAGAAAACTGTTTTTTTTTCTCGTACAGTTTTAAGCATTTCTTGCATTTCGAATAACATATTATTCGATATATTTTACATTCAAATTTTATAATTCAGTTTTTGTAATTTTCGGTTACAATTGGAAACGATCAAATTTGAGAATCGTGATCTCCTAGAAACTCAGTTTGATTTGTTAATTCGACGTTGAGTAAACATTTAGTTTGAGTTCACCAAAAAAAAAAAATCGATGAGATATATATAACTTAATAGTTGATAATAGATTTCAAATGACACAGGAAATTAAAATAATTTATGCGTATATGACGAACCATAAGGAATACCAATTAGACAATCGTCTAACTACAAAAAAAAAACGTATATATCGTCATTCCATCACTTGGCATAATTACCAATTTCATGATTTTAAATTGGCACGTGCGAGCAAGTCTCACAAAAACAAACTGATTCTATACTATTGCTGCTCCTTCCTTATTCCTTCGCCATTCAAGATATTTTTGTTTGACGCTCTTTCATCCACTTTTTCTTCCTATTTTTTTTTTTAACTTATTTATTGATTAATTATACTTACTGAGAGTTTTCTGAATGCATGAATTGTAAAATATATGTCTTCGAGTTCTCTTGTATGTCTCTTGATGTGTGGTAAAATGATTATAAATAACTTCTAAATAATACAAAATTGATGGGCGCCACAACACACAAAAAAAATAATTCCTCATCATAAATTCTCACAACAACAACAACAACAAATCCATAAATATAAAATCAACAATAAAAACGTAAGTTCTTTTCTTCAAAAATATTTCGATTATTAAACATATAGAAAATTTATAAATTATCCACGCGATCGCTAATAATGCCATAAAATCATTTAAGAAACGAATACTTACCTAACAAACAACAAAAAAAAAAAAAACTTGTGATATATTCGTTGAACTCAATCTCATTTCAAAAATACTTACATATTTCTCATGATTTATTTATTTTATTGAAAAACGAGGAACAATTTGAAAAAGGACACACAAAACATTTCTCGTATATTTTCGTCGAAAGTGATTTGAAACAGAAAAAAAGTTATTTTATAGAAAAAATTGTTTTATAAAAAAAAAAAAACACTCAACTAACTCAACTAAACCTTAATTTGGGCGCTTCAAATCGTTTGGTTGCCTGTATTAGAAATTCATTTTCAATTTTATATCGAATTAATTTAATAAATATAATGAAACAGAAATTTAATTCACTCCATATTTTCTGTCAAATTGTCTGAAAATCGTTTTCTTTTTTCTTTGAGTTTTGTTGTTTTTATTATTATTTTGTTCGTCGCGGGTGTCCTTTTTTCTTTGACTATCAATCAAATATTAAAAATATCTTTTATTTCTCGAATTCTATATTTTTTCTTTTTTAAATTATTTATTTATTTTAATTTTTTGTGTTTATTAACTCAAGTATTTTTGAATGGAAAGTAAGTCATATTTATATAAAAGACTAAAAGTAAATAAAAATTTATTTCTTTCTGAAATACGTTTTTCAAAAATGAGAAAAGTGAAAAACACTAACAACAAATTTCATAATAAATTAACTATAACAAGTGTATAATAAATCTAGTTGTTCATAAGATTTAATTTATGTAAAATGAGTTGTAATTTATTATATGTATTTTGTTTATTTGTTGTTGTTGTTGTTGTTATTGTTTAATATTTCTCTTTTTATTTTGGATATGATTAAGTGTTGGAAAAGGAAGGTAATTCATACAATAATAATTGTGTACAAGTTGAAACATGCGCATCCGCATCCTTATATGTTTGTGCAACGACCATTACAATAATTTGTCTTGTGCTTGAAAAACAAGCAAAATTGTTTATTCGTTTTGTGTGCGTTTGTTGAGAAAGTTTGTTGGTATTTTTTTTTAAATTTTTATTCTGCATGTTTGGATTGATTGAAATGGTTTTCGGTTTGGATGTATATTAATACAATTGGTATAACCTGTCTTAATTTCTATCAGAGGTCTACATGTAGGTACGTATCCTAAGACACAAATGCCTTTAGTTTTGTCGTGAGCACAAGCAGCTACTGCTGTATCTTTCATTTTTATTGTGCTCATACAAAATCTAATGGTATTTGTCCATTCACAAGTCCATCCAGACCTCTGGTGTCTATATACCATGCCCCACTGGTGGATAGATGGCAAAAGGTAGTGAGATAAGTTCCGCTAACAAGCCTGATGGGGTCATTTAACATACGTCGATAAATATCCATAAAACTACGAGATCCCACCATTATCGATCATTGCAGGAGTGGTAGCTTCTTCAAGAAGTTAATTTTACATATATTGAAAATTAGTAGTTGAGATCATTCAACAATGGTTTTAAATAATTTCCTAGCAAAAAAAAAACATGTTTAGCTTAAGAATTACTCTTATTTCCTCTAAAAGCATAAAAATGTATGTATTTCAATTCCAATCGATTTAAAATTTGTTTGTACTCTCGCATTCAAACAAAATCTCGCAACAATATCAAATCGAATACCTCACAACAAATATTTATACAATTATTGATTTTCAGTGGTATAAAATAATGAAAAAACAAATCGTCATTTATGTGAACGTACTGAACGTACTGAACGTAATTGTAAACGTAATCATTATTTTTGGCATTCTGTCAAAATATTGCGTGTCATTCAAATATCTAAACTTGTAAAAATTATTTATATTATAAGCAAGTCATATTGTAGCAAAACTGGCACTAAATTCAAAAGGACCAAATTTTCAAATTGTAATTAGTTTGCTGTGCGGTTTTGTGGTGTTCACTTCAGAAATTAAAATCAATTAACCAATAAACTAAATTCATTAAAAGGTATATTTGAAAAATTGTTGCGATCGTTTAATTGATAAAAAGATATTCGATTATTTTGATAGTGTTTTTGATGTGACACTATAATCTATTCATAAATCATATAAAGTTTAATAGATTTTCAAGATATTCATTCTACTGTTAAATCTATATTAAATTGAAAAAGTTTTGTTCGAGTTATATAACGCTAATTGTCGTATCGATTTCAAGAATACGTAGACATACTTACGCAAATACAAACCTACAAAAGAATTAAGAAGATAAGCTCATCTCAAATATTTAATGATTTCAATATTTTCTTTTAAGTGAATATTTTTTTAGAAAAACGCTCATTGCAATAAATAAATGCTAAATATTTTGAAATAATGGCATTTTTGATTATCTAACAACGTTTTTCATATTCACTGATTTTGAATGCATTCGATGTATTAAACTAATTATCTTGACCTTTACATCAGCTTTTCGTGATCTAAAAATAATTCCATTGAGATTGTGCGTAGTGAATATTTTTGTTATAATTTTCTTTTTTTTTTCTTTATTTTGGTTTATGTCCAAGAATATATTTATAATATTTACGATATTCGGTACTTAATTAACAGAGTGTAGACACACAGCATAGCAAATGAGGATTTTTTTTTTTTGCTAAATTATTTTTTTATGATCATTCATACTTATATTGTTATTGTTTTCGTTATTTATAAATGAATGCACTTGCACTCGTACAAATTGAGGTCAGTGTCATTGCACGAGTTAAAAATAATGTCAGAAATGTATTTTTATAATACTTATAACAATGATCGTTAGAATATTTAATATAATATATTAATAATATTAAAATATAATTATATAATAATAATAATTAAGAATTGTTTTTTTTTTTAACACTCATCAAGTTTTCTAGTTGAATATCACTTATTGATTTCTTTTCGCTTTTAGAAATTTATTCAAGATGTATAATTCAATAATGGATGTCGCACGGAACTCAACATTTAAAAATCCCTTTCTGTCAACCGTTCATTGTGAGGCTGAAACCACAATCATCTCACATCCATCCGAAAGCCTGGTTTCTGGACGGACAATAGCTGCTGCTGCTGTATCTGAAGGAGGTTTGTAAAATATTTCCGTAGATTTAAGTTTTTTCTAGAGCTTTCGTCTTCTTTTAATTCGATTAACAACAATTCATCTTTAATTCTATTACACACAGATTCCTGTGAATTTGGTTCAGCCAAATATTTTGCTCTATGCGGTTTGGGTGGTTTAATATCATGTGGATCCACACACACAATGGTCGTTCCATTAGATTTAGTTAAATGCCGTTTACAAGTTGATGCAGCCAAATATAAATCAGTATTTAATGGTTTTCGTGTGACATTGGCTGAAGAGGGTGTTAAAGGTTTATCAAAGGGTTGGTCACCAACATTCATTGGTTATTCGATGCAAGGTCTCTGCAAATTTGGTCTATATGAAGTATTCAAAGTAATCTATTCAGATGCATTGGGTGAAGAGAAATCATATTTATATCGTACTGGTTTATATTTGGCTGCTTCAGCATCAGCTGAATTCTTTGCTGATATTGCATTGTCACCAATGGAAGCAGCTAAAGTTCGCATTCAAACGATGCCCGGTTTTGCGAATTCATTACGTGAAGCACTACCAAAGATGAGTCAAGCTGAAGGTATTGGTGCTTTCTATAAGGGTTTGGTGCCATTGTGGATGCGACAAATTCCATATACAATGATGAAATTCGCATGCTTTGAACGTACATTGGAATTACTTTATCAGTAAGTTTGTTTTGTGAGAACAATTTCGTCTGGAGGAAATTCTGCTTTAGAATGTTAATTTCATTATTTGTATTATTTGAATGTAGATATGTTGTACCAAAACCACGAGCTGACTGCACCAAAGGTGAACAATTGGCGGTCACATTTGCTGCTGGTATGTATTTATGATTTGGAGAGTGTGTAATTTTTTTTATATTGTATGAAAAATTATATGATTACACTTAATCCGCAACGGCATGTTAAATTCTTAATTTCTTTGAACTAAAACAACAAAATCGGTAATAATCAATTTGAAAATTTTCAGGTTATATTGCTGGTGTATTTTGTGCTATTGTTTCACATCCAGCCGATACTGTTGTCTCAAAACTAAATCAAGCTAAGGGTGCATCGGCACTTGATGTTGCCAAAAAATTAGGTTTTGCTGGTATGTTATTACGAAATTAACTTTAAATTTTACTTCTTTAACAAACGTAATTTAAAAAAAAAAAAAAAACTTTCTTAATTTAATAAAGGTCTATGGGCTGGTCTTGTACCCAGAATTGTGATGATTGGTACTCTAACAGCTGCACAATGGTTCATTTATGATGCCGTAAAAGTATTCTTCAGAATGCCACGTCCACCACCACCACCAATGCCAGAATCACTTAAAAAGAAACTTGGTCTAACTGAATAAAAATTCATTTTAAATGATAGATTCTTGAATAAATCCAAGAATAAATAATCATTCAAATATTATGAAATTTAAGTGCAAAAATCAGGTAGAAAATAGATTCCTTAATGAATAGTTTCAATAAGTATAAGAAAATTTATTTTATTATTCTTTGACAAAAGATGCAAACAAATTCGAATTACACGACCAATCAATGTAATAATTATTCATTATAAAACAACCAAAAATACCACTAATAAATTATTTTTCATAAAAACATTTGCGGGTTTTTCATTAAGCCAAGCAATATCAGAAGGAGAAGTAAATGGAAAATGATAAAAGTTTGAATTAAGTAGTTATGCAATAAATGAGTGGCAAAATATTAGGATGCTTAGAATAAGTGACCAGTGAGCGTTTGGAAACCATGGAGCACAAAATGACCAATAAGGGTCAGGAATTGGTCATTTGTGGCAACATTGTGTCCCTTGGGAAATAAGCAAAGTTTGAAAAATGTTCCGAGAAGACGAGGACATGTTTGATGCTTCTTTAATTATTATTGTACCTTATATTGTAATTTTTAATGAGCATGTTGAATGTTGATACCAGAAAATATATATAAGAAGAAGCGTAAAAGACGAATTTCCTTTGATCCAAAACGGATATTGCGATCTGTACTATTTAAAGTATTTTAAAGGTATTCATATAGATATTACAACATTATTGTATGCTAATGTCACATTTTGTGCATCTACCTATATTATATTCTTTTCTGATTCTAACATATGAAAAGATGAAAATGAACTAAGGGTGAAGTAATTTTATATGAAAAAGTTTAAATGCGTCTCAATAATTATACGTAATAGTACAAAATCATTGTGATCACTTGGTTGGGTCTACATCAAGAAGTTTTTCTTTTAACAAATAAAAATGTATATAAAAAAAAAAACTATGCTTTTGAACATTGATTCTTTCCGATAATATTTCAATTAGAGATCACAACCCTAACGGAAATATTTTAATGAAAAATGTCGTAA
>JAABKK020041642.1:0-13173 GCA_011634745.2 Catotricha subobsoleta | reverse complement strand
AATAAATCATGATTTAAATCAAAAAAATCGATTAATTTGATTTTTATCAAAAAAATCTGATTTTTTCCGAACCCTGAGTAGAAGTAACTATTTTATAGTGGTAACCAGTACGGAATATATCTGCTATAACTATATAACAGAGGAATGGGAAATATAAAATAGTTGTCACCAATATGGAACATAGTTTCTGTAAAAATAGTGCGAAATATTATATAGTTGTGGCCAACATAGAACATTTTTGATGTAACTATAATGTTAAGTCATTATAGTTATCGCCACTAAATTATATAGATGCGACAACTATTGATAGCAGCAATCGTAAATATGTAATAGATAACTATAACGTTTTAGTTCACTAACTACATATAATGCTAATTTATTATAGTTGTTGCAACAATGTCAAATTAATGATTAAAACATTAAAACCATTACGAATGTACTACAATGTTGAAAATAATTTCACCAATATTCGAGGAGAAATTTTCTTGTACAATATCCTATAACTTCAAGTGAAAGAAATGGTAATAAAGCGCATAATTTATATAAATAGAAAGAAAATAGTTTTCACATTCGGTAACATATTTTTAACTTTATTTTTATTAAATATATAATTTAGTGTTTACACACATGTTTTAAATTAATTTTAAAATATTATTTTGCTATAGATTTATTTTAATACTGAATTAATTTAGTATTTATTACACATACAAAATAAATTAATTTAAATTTAAAAATGATTATGCAATATATATTAAAGTAAACGTTTTATAAAATCATAATACCAAAAAATGTTATGCCAATTTTAATATTTCTTTTTTAAAATCAGTCTTTGAATTTTAATTTTCTTGTATTAAATTTAAATCGATAACATTTTCATGAATTATTTCTTAAATAAAATTGCTTTTCATTTGAATGTCATTAATAAAAGAGATTACACCTGTATTTTGTTTGTCATAGATTTGGCGGGTACTTACGAAAATTTTAAATCAAACCTCGATTGTTTCTAGAGCCGGGTTTTTTAAAAAAAATATTTGTATTCTTGCGATATCATTAAACATATTCTTTCGGGTCCTTAAAGTGCCAACAATAAACGCCCTTGGAGTCCAATTTAGATCTTTTTTTGTAGAGTCAGTCAGTACTTTTTCATAAGTACTCGCTTCCAAAGTTGTCCGAAAAATATTTTTACTGCTTTACCTTTTAATATATGTAATATATACCTATTTCGTCGGCTGAGAGTTGTTTTGTCGCACATCCATTTTTCTTTGAAAGGAAAATAGACCTTAACGACATATACATAAGGTCTATTTTCCTTTCAAAGAAAAATGGATATGCGAGAAAACAACTCTCAGCTGACGATTTATACAAAAAAAAAATCTACGCTTACCCAAAAACATGTGACAAATAAGTTTTGAGCTTCAATTTTTAAGGATTTAATTCCCTTCTCTCCTGCTTTTCTTTTCTTGGCTGTGACTGGTGATTAAATATTGTATTAGGAAGATGGACACGAGTGTTTCTATTTAAAATAAAATTAAAAATGCATAAAGAAAATTTAATAAATCATTTAATATTAATACGAAAAACAACCAGAAGATTAAAATGACATTTATAAATTTTGTAAAGACAATCGTACTGATGCGTTAGATTCGTCATCTAAATATTCTAAAATATTTTTGAAGTGTTTTGTTTTTTCTACTTCTAGCTAACTTTATTATTTTGTGTCTGACGCCACATATTCCCCAGCCTGTCAAAAAAAATTAAATGTCAGGCTGGCGTCTCATTTTCTCTAGCCTTTCCCAAATGAAGGCTACCAGATATAGCCTAACAATATTGTTAGGTTGGCTAACGTTTCCTATAAACCCTTCAATACCCCCAATGAACAGCCTGACAAGGATATGGGCTGTAATTTAAAAATTAAATATTGTCAGGCTGTCGTCACATGTTCCCCAGCCTTACCATATTTTCTCCTAAAAGGGGGCAGCCTGACATAGCCTGACAGTACTTTTAGGATATCCACCACATCCTCTAAACACTTCATTTGTCCAATATACAGCCTGACAATATTGTCAGGCTGGCGTCGCAGACACAATGAATAAGTAAACAGAGAAACGTTGAAAAACGGCGTCTTTTGGAAAATTACAGTAAAAAAATAATTACTTACCCAGAAAATTGTCAATGCATGGGAATCTTACTTATTTCGACATAACCATTTAAATCTATTCTTATCCATTGTTAAAGAAAGTCCACAAAAATAAAAGTAAAATAACTTTGATTTTCTTATTTTTCGAATTATAATTACTTTAAGAACCACTGACTGCACTTTATGAAAATAAAATGATCCGCTATTTTAATAAAAAGCGCAACACGTCCATGTCAGAGAATAATCAAAATATAAGTGCTGATCTTTGCAATAGATAAATAACTATTATACATTCACAGCCACTGCTTTATATTTGTCAAAATTATTATTATAAATTTTGTGGCTGGGACCATTATATATACAATATTGATATACGGCTATGATAATAAAACTAATAGTTGTGTAGTGACTATTATATTGTTGCTGCAAATATTGGATATTTGTTAGGGTGATTAGAACTATTACTATATTTATTGCCACTATATTAATGACCGCATAGCTAACTAAATAGTGGTGGTAGCTATGATCATAGTTACGTGACGATTTTCAAAAAAAAATACTTCGTACATCACGACTATTACCATAAACAAACATATAGTGGATGCAACTCTATATATTTTTTGGCGTATACCACTATTTAATATTAAAATTGAATATAAATACATTAGCCCTAACTATAATACACTGATTATAACTATTATTTAGATGCATTAAATATAAAAAATATTTGCCACAACTATAACGAGAATTTTTTTTTTTATCAGTGCAACAGATAAAGTAATTTGTTTAATTTGAAATATCGCTGGCTCCACGAGAAAATGTTAAAAATTTATATTAAAAAAATATCTCTTAGTTAGGCTACGAAAAAAAACTCTTATTAAAACGTTTGAGAAAAAGAAACTCTTATTAAAATTTTCAAAGAAAAAAAAAACTCTTATTAAAATTGTCACGTACCGAAATTTTACCAATAAGAGCGTTTTTTAAATATAAAATTTTGTTGAGCGAGCGAATTTTATTACTGAATTTTGCAATAAGAGATTATTTTTTTTTGGGAAAATTTTGATAAGAACGATTTTTAATTACGAAATTTGGATAAGACACTTCTGTTTTTGGATTTTGAAATAAGAGGTAATTTTCTCGTGGAGCCAGCGATATGTGAAAGTAATTAAATAAATATAATATGTAATAACATTTAATGTAAGTCAATGAATAGAGAGACTTGCCTATTGGTTTCGTGATATGAGACTATTAGAATCAAAAGACGTTTATTCCATTTGCACTGACAAGCGATTTTGTACCATATCGCTCTATACAATTAGGATCAAAATCGCCTGCCAACGCGAATGGAATAAACGTCTTTTGATTCTAATAGTCTCATATATTTATTAACGAAAATGTTATAAGTTAATAGACGTAAGAAATTATAGCGTATTCAAAATAGTTTTCTGTATCTCTTCTAGAGACAGACTGGTTTCACGTGGATCCCAGAAGAAAAAAAATTATGTTCAAGTCCCTACCACGAATGATGTAATCATTGTTGTATTTGGCCCATTGTGCCAGCATTCAGTATAAGTTGGGAGAGACGTTGCGATCATCAACCATACAGTAGACGCAGTATTTTTTTATTACAAGGCCGCAACTACTGTTGCGTAAAGCTAAAACGTACACAAATATTGTATCTATATTTATATATATATAGAAAAGAAGAAAGAAGTTAACATCACTTTGTGACGTGTGGTAAAACATGCATCGATCTTATTCCATATTAACATACGACACGTGCGCTATATGAAAATATTTATTTCTGTCTTTTTGTTGCTGTTACATTTGCGCATGTATATTGATATTGAACTTGAACGTATGTGGCTTAATAAGCATAAAACAATAAAAAAAAAAAAAATTATTGGTAATTATATTATTGCGCAAATAATAGAAGATAAAAATTAATACGTGTTAGGCAAGAAGACTTGACGTACTTAAAAAAAGATAATAATAAATGGGTGGTAATTAAATTCATTACTCAGCTCTCGAAATTAATTTTGAAACCTTATGCCTTATCTGAGCAACTAAACGCCTGGCATCGCTGATACAAATGTTAACTGACTTAAAGCCACTAAGTACACGAGCAGAAAAAAAAAACTAGCAAATTTTCCTCAATTTCCAAAAGTACACAAACAAAAAATAAAATATTTTTCAAAACCAATACTTGATGAAAAAAAAAACAAATAACTTATGGAAACCCCGGCAAATTATTTTTGAAATTTATGGTAATAGCTGAAAATAAAATAAAACTAAACTATCGAGCTTTTCCTTATTTATTGCGGTAATGGCATTCTGTGTCAACTGCCTTCTTACCAATCATAATTCCGTGGCTGCATTTGTATTTCCGATTACAATTGTTGAAAACAGAGTTAGGATATAAACGATTAAAACACCAGCTATACGAAGGCTTTAGAAGAAAGTGATCATTTATTGTGCTCATTCAAAGTGACATTCAATATTGCTATACATAAGAGTTAATCAGTGTTATATCTTTCATTTCAACAACAATGTACGGCATAATATATGATGCATCAATTATTGTTGTTGGTAATCCTTTTAAACCATTAACTTTCAATGTTAAATCTACGGCAGTTATTGGTCCCATTTTGGTCGTACCAACTGGATGGTAAAGTGTAGTTGACATACATATGTCCTGTATAACATTCCCAATAAAGAATCAGCATTGGTGTCGTTACTATTTTGACATCCAGTAATATTAATTTTCATCGGTTCACATTCATGCCTATTTAAAAGTCTTTGTCGTCGATAGTTTCCGTGATATTTTTAATGCTCGTACAGCAGTTTTCAAATCTTCTGGTTCTTTGAATGCATTTTTGGCGATTCAAATGGATCTGCACTTCGTAATTCTATTGTACTACCACCAGATGTTGGATTCAATAATGTTCCGAAAAATATCACAATATTTGCTTGACTATTTTCCGCTACAATCGATTTAATTATGTTATTTTTATAAATTAAAGAGTTCTATAGCAAGTGTATGAGTGGAGTGTTTGATTGATTTCGAAACATATGTGAGTGTGCTATGTTTTTTCACATAACTGCTCGAGGGCAACTGTCATCGGGACATGATCTATTCTTTTAAGAAATTGGTTAAGCTGTTGATTTGTGCAATGCTAAATTGTACGGTACAATAACATGATCTTGAAGATTTTTACCAACTCTTTGAATATTTTCTACAACATTTATGTGAAGTTTCTCTAGATATTATTTTGGTGGTCCTATTCCAGAGTGCATTAAAATTTGAGGTGTGTTTAATGAGCCAGCAGTTAAAATTTCATTTTTATTCCACATTCACTGGTAAAATATTGTCCGTTTTGTTTATTTAAAAATTATCATCAGCTACAGTAAAACCTTTATTAGAGGACCACCACCTGCAAAGTGGTCCGGTTAACGGTAAAATGAAAAACAAAATCAAATCTCATTCGTATTTGAGTATATATGACATGTGTTTAGATTATGTGTGTTTAGAACTTTGAATTCTATTGTGCAAGTGTGTTAGAACTACGGATAACCGGACCACTTTGCCTGAGACGATGGTGGTCCTCTAATAGAGGTTTTGCTGTATATAGTTTTAGTACTTTTGTAACATGGGCAAATTTAATAATATCAAAATTATGTCTATTTCAAATTAAATTCGGATGCAAAAATTGCCTTAACTGCGCGCAGTGCACACTGTACCTTGTGTTCCTGTCCTTTAACAAATCCTAAATATTCATTTCCATTTCCATCTAAAATCTCTCTGTAACCTAAACTCTATAAAATTACTGCCAATTAGCTGTTTACCATCAAACGTCTGTGTTGTAAAAATCTACTTTTAAAGGACCATATAATTGTTTTATGATGTTTTTTTTTTTAACAGAGACTATGTGTGGAGAAAGTAGAAAGATAATTTTCGGATATTTTCAAATATGGAAGAACTTCATTCGAATTTCATAATGGATTTCTTGCTGCTTCCCACTGATCGTAATCAGATTTGTTTCCTCTCACATATAACATTGCATTGATAGCATTTGATCCACCTAATAGTTTTTCACGTGGCCAGAATCCAGAACGAGCCATGTTTTAAGCATAAATTTCCAGTATTTGATGGTTTTGTATAATAGCTCCAATCGTATGTGGTATTCTGTACAAAGAAAATGGGTGTTAGAAAAAGTAAAAGACCTCATTAATGTTTTCAAAAAAAAAAACTGCCAGCTCCATAATATGATTAGAATAAACTTTATTAAATTTTATTTGAAATATCTAGGTATTAAATTGGTCGTATAAAGTAAAACTATCTTATTAATTTAAACAAATTTATTTATTTAAAGAATAGTTTTTTCATTAAGTAAATTTACGATACTACCGTATTTCTGACACAATAGTTTAATTCTAAAGTTCTTCTTTTAGACCGTAATTTCAGCTCCAATCTTCTTTAATAAAATCTGAACCTTTTTCACCGATCATTATTGTTGCAGCATTTGTATTAGCACTAACGATTTTAGGCATGATACTTGCGTCAATAACACGTAATCCATTAATACCTTTAACTTTTAACCGAGAGTCTACAACAGCGTCCTTATCGGTATCTGGACCCATTTTATTTGATCCAACTGGATGATACATTGTTGTGCCCATATACCGAATATAACATTTTAAATACTCGTCCGATAAGTATTCTGCGGTGTCGCATTCCGGAAACGGAATCCGTACTAGTAATCCTTCATTTTCTTTAAAACTGGTTGTATTTACAAAGCCATTTTGATATTTAACACCTCTTAATAATGTATCTAAATCATCTTCATTCTCCAAATAATTTGCGATAATTTTTGGTTTATCTGTTGGTATAGAACTACGTAGTTTAATTTCGCCAATAGATTTTGGATTCAGTAATACAACATATACAAGACCAATTTCAGCCACTTTATTTATATTCAATAGAGCTTCCTGTATTATGTCATTATAACCGACTCTCTGAAGATATGTTTTCAAAGCTAATGGATTATTTCTTTTGAATGAACCATGATGTAATTCAATATCAGGATAATCGATTTGATTCACCGTATTTATATAGCCAACTAAATCTGATGTTCCGATAGTGGATAGCGGTCCAGTTTTATGAATGGCATACATATAAATATCGTCTAGAAATTTCTCTTTTGTTACTGGCTGTGCAGTTGACTTATGAAATTGGAAAAATATTGGAACATATAAATGATCTTGTAAGTTTTGTCCAACTGGTAAATTCATCTTAATAGGAATTTTATGTTTTTTCAATTGTTTCTCTGGACCTACACCGGATAACAACAAAATCTGTGGACTTGAAACGGCACCAGCAGAGAGTACTACTTCCTTTTTAACTTTCGCTACTAATGCATTAGTGTCATTATAGATGAACTGAACATCTGTAACACGTCCTTCATCACTTATACTAATTTTGGTAACGTGGGCATATTTTATGATATGTAAATTTGGTCTGTCTTTTGCTGGTATCAAATATCCTTTAGCAACACTTTGTCTACGTCCATTATGTATTGTACCTTGAACTCTGCTGTATCCTAAGCACATGCCACCATCGTTAAAACCATCAACATAAGCATAACCTGAATCGTTAGCAGCATTGAGAAATATATGTTTTAAGGGAACTACTTCAAGATCAGGAAAATTGTCAACTAATAAAAATCCTTCATCGCTTTGATATTTTCTATTTTGATGTTCTGAATTTTTATTGGTTAGCGATTTTTTGTAATATTTTAAAACATTTTTCCAATCCCATTCTGGATTTCCAAGTTTTTCCCATTCATCAAAATCACGTTCATGTCCACGAAGATAAATCATTGCATTTACTCCATGTGATCCACCTAGCATTTTTCCACGTGGCCAATAACAACCATTTTTCATACCAAGACATGATTTTTTTGATGGTTCATTTTGAAATTTCCAGTCGTCTTTAGAATGTTGTAAGCTGAAGAAAATTGCTGGAATCTAAAATTTTTATAGAAATGGTTAAATGTTTAAGTTAATTGTTGAGTAAATGAGGCACAAAGTTTTTATGAAATATATTTTGCGTATTTGATAGTAGCATTGATACGAGTACGTAATTATGATTTTTTTTTTTTTTATAATTCTTGCGTAGTGCGTTATAGTCTATATTCCATTCTTTTTTTTAATGAAATCTGATGAAACTTTTTCACCGTTCGCATTATTGTTGCAGCATTGCTATATTAATCAATTTAGGCACGATGCTAGCGTCAATAACACCTAACTCTAACCAACGATATTTTTTTTTCTTTTAAATATTCTAAAACATTTCGCCCATCCCCATGTGGGATTACCAGATTGTTTTCAATTATCATATAATCACTTTAACTGCCAAGACTATAAAACATAACGTTAATACCGCCTGAGCCACCAATAAATTTTCGATGTGACCATAAAACATTATAGACATTAATTTACTCGCTTTATTTGATTTGTTTACGTGATAGTCCCATAATCATAATAAACTGATGTATGTTGAAGTGCCAAAAACTAGAATGTTATCTTTTCATAGTTAAGACAATAATTTTAATTTAATATATTTGTGTTGTGTTGTGTTGTGTTTCTTTTTGTGTGCATGTTTACTGTTTAGTTTATATGGCTTATGTGTGTGGTATTGCGGAAGCCATATATTAATATCATACATAATTGTGGATGTGCATGCAAAAAATATAGGCTTATAATTTTTTTGTAATTTTTAAATATCAATATAAAAATTCTAAAACAAATCCATGGAGATCCATATATTCCGAAGAATTTTCATTGCTCGCTTTTAAAATAAGAAAATATATGTATCCAATTCATTTTAGAAATTTAAATGACATTTATAGATTCCATAAAATCTCAACCACAAGTTATTTATGTATTATGTAATTTACCTCTGATTCAATTGGTGGATCACCACCAGCCTCCAATAATAACACTTTCCAATTTTCATTTTCACTTAATCGACTAGCAACCACAGATCCTGCTGAACCAGCACCAACTACAATAAAATCATATTCTTCCAAACCTAAAATTATAGTTTAGTTTTAAACAATAATATAAAAATATATTTTTTTTAAATTTAAAATATGTATGTATATATTTTTTATTTTTGTCGTATTGCAATCATATTATGATTTTCACCTATTGATCTAAAATTAATTTCTTTACAGAAGAAATTCTTCTTTTACTTATAAACATATTTTATGATATTTGGTCCTGTTCATAGACTTGAATCTATTTACAATTTTTCAAGAAAAGAAAAGAAAATAAACACGTAAAACTATTCAAATTGAATTATTAGTATATCCAATTTATTTATATGATGCAATGCACTACATGTAAATTGTAGAGGTTTGGTCCCCATCCGGCCCACTAGTTCCCGAAATTAGCGGAGGGGGGGGGACAGACAAAAAAGAATTTGACCTTTGACCCCTTGGAAGTAAAGATTAGTTTCCATCCATTAATTTCTGAAAAAAGAAAAAACAGATAACTTTTTTGTAAGCTCTCTACATTTCCCTATAATTGACTGTCCCTATTCACCCCATTTGACGGTACTCATATTTCACGACATTATATTAAATATTAGATATAAGCGCATATGCTTATACATTCATATTTTCTTATATTGATATTTATATAATTTTGTCACGAATTATTGTAACCATTCTCAAACAGTAGACGAATTAATACTAAATGTTGTAAAAGATTACGGGCATCACTGGGAATATAATTATATTATGTCACTCTAAAATCGGCAATTTTGGACCCCCTATCCCCCATGGTCACTCTAGCGTCATTTTCTATGAAACCCCCCACCCCTTATGTCATGTCACTAATAAATGAATATGTACAAAAATCGATTTGCTACACAAAACGTAATTTAATTTACACCATTTGATATAATATGAATTAGTTTCATGATTTTAAACAAATATAATAACTTAATCCATTTTTGCTCTATGGTGCAAATGAGCAAACACATAGTCTTCCTTAGAGTTTTAGGAAAAACTTAAAAGTGATGTCACTTTTCCTTCGACCACCTCTACCCTCTACGTAATTCAATATCACTTTCTCCGTTATCCCCCCCTCCCCACCTCATAGTGGCATAATATAATTATGTCCCAAATATAAAGTCTGCTTATCGGAATCTCTTGAGAAACTATAGACTGTCCATCGATTTAGACAGACTATAGGTTATCTTAGACTGTCTATATATATATAGGCAGCCTGTAGAGATAGACTCACAAGCATACGTGCACACGGGGGGTGGAGAGGGGGGGGGGGTTCTATATCAAAGCTGTATACTATTTATTTAGATGACTATCAAAAAAAAAAAAAACAACCAATCAGATCTTATTTAACTTTACACGGCATTTAAGTTGACACTACTTTACAGCTTGACATATGTGTCATATCGTGTAAAGTGATTTTGAACCTTTACCGTGTAAATGAACATCCCCTGGAATTAACTTATAATTATGTAATTCTAAATATCAACGAGAATTAATTTAAAACTAATTCGGAATGAACCTAAACGCTTGCATTTGAGCGCAATTTGCGAAGTTACTCCACTAATGCATGTAGTGCATAAAAATATACGTAATACCTATACTATACATAATCTCTCTGTATAGCTTGGCTCGTTTTCATAAAATAATATAATAACATTTTTGGTACTTGTAATCAGTTTGCATATATGTTTTATACACGCAGAAGCTATAAATAAATAACATAAAATTGGTAATTAAACATAAGTATGTATATAATATAATATATGACGACGACGACTGTTAGTGTTTTAGCTTATCGTTTCGTCATATCAAACTGATCAGAACAACTGTTTAAGCACACGTACTCGACTACAAAATAATAACAATAGCTGATGTGTTTATAATGGTTCTTGTTGAATATAAAAATGTTCAACAATGGGATATGAAATTTTAGAAAATGTACAAAAAATGTATATTTTTTATCATTTTTTTCTTTTTTTTACATGTTATCAACAGAGAAAAAAAATATATCTTATAGTATTTGAACTATGAGTAATTGAATTCTTTGAGATATTAAACACTGAATACTAATACATTATACTCTTATTGAAATACCTGTTTTATGTGTAAATTCTAAATGAAGTTCATATGGTGACCTTAACCAAGAACTAGATGCAGTGCCGGCGTAAGGCATAGGCCACGCAGAATACAGCTTATGGTGCCAAATTGTGGGGGGGCGCTAAAATCGATGATGAGAGCGAAAAAAAAGCTTTATGTACAAGTTTTAGGCTGCTAAGGAAGGCGAAAATTGAAATGTTCAGCTACGATTATAAAGGGCGCAAAAATTCGATTTTTCAGCTAAGGGTAAGGAACGCGACTTTCTTTTTATATTTAAAGCAAATATGAATAAGGCGAAAACAAAATCAAATCTGCCTAGAGCATCATCAGACCTTACGGCACTGACTAGATGAATTATTTTGAAAATGCATAATTTAAGAAAATAATAGAAACGTTTTAAGAGATTACTTCTTCTACTTATCAAATTCGTTTAACAAACTGGTATCATATACCTACGTGGTCTGGACGTTATTTAAATTACAATTCAAAACTACCACTTAGAAACACTGTAACGTTATTAGCTAGAAAAATACTGATGCTGTCTAATGTAGAGTTCCACGAGGAAAATTTCTAATTACTTTATAACACACTTTTGAACAACAATTATCTGTTTTTATTCATTAAAAACACGGTAAATCATTTTATAAATGGTTTTACCAATGATGATAAAGAAAATAAATTAATGAAATTGATTGCAAAAACGTTTGTGTACTGCCATATGTAAAGGGTTTGTTTGAGAAATTAAAACATTGTCTTTATAAAATTAACATCAATACTGTTGCGAATGGTATTAACACTGTAATATGTTCTCAAGGTTAAAAGATGTCACCCCCCCCCCCCACCACCCCGTACAGCAACAATCTAATTTAATTTATAAAGTGCGATGCGAATGTGATTCGGAATATATTGGAAAAACAGTTCAAAAACTAGAAAAAAGACTATATTCACATGCGCAATAGATAATAATGTTGAAAATCACAGTGCGCTGTGTAAGCATGCTATAGAATATAATCACAAACCTTTATGGAATGACACTGATATAGTAAAAAAAAAAAAGAATCAAACTGTAATAAATTATTAATCCATGAATCGCTTATTAGGTTTACAATTGCTATAGGTTGATTATTTTTGCATATACGCTGTTTTTCTCATGGTACGATTTTTTTCTTTTTTTTTCTTCAAATATTTAAAATGTTCATAAATCACCTTTTTCGATAGCTGTTAATCCATAATCTTTTGGCCACATGTCTTTTGGTGATATAGCACATTGTGTCACTAGTATTGTTTGTATCAGTAAACTAAATAATTGATTTGCTGGTCCAACACTTTGGGCAGCACATTCTGGTGTTAGAATGTCCATAAATATTCGATGTATTCGACGTGTTTAACTTTGTTAACTTCCTTCCGTTGTTTGTGGAGTGGAGTGCGTGTAGTTTTTTTTGTTGTTGTTTGTCTTTTGTACAATTATTCTAAATAATTTGAATTTAGTATTAGATAATAATAAAGCTTATGATTTAGTTTCGGTACCCAGGCTATATTTGACTATATGACTTAATGCACTTACAGCAATAATCTAAAGCAAACAGCAGTTATTGACTAAAAACATTATGAAAATGTAAATAAGATTTATGAATTTTTGTTTCAATGAAGTACTTTTTAAAATTATTTAAAATTAAGTACCTACTTGAAATTAAAATTGATAAAAATGAATTATTAGATCTTTGATATACATTTTTTTTTAGTAATTTGTTTTATATTATTTAAAGCGAATTGAAGAGAACGGCGTACTGAACCACTTATTTCACTATAATTTAAAATCAATTGAAAAAAATAATTATAGATCGAAAACCAGCGGTCGAT
>JAABKK020041632.1:0-13177 GCA_011634745.2 Catotricha subobsoleta | reverse complement strand
TACGTAACACAAAAGAAGCAATTGTAGCAGCAATTCGTCGATTTGCTGTTCCCTTTTCTCAATTACGTGATATTGATTCCGAATAAATTAAAGCTGATAAATCATTTCTATGTTAGATGTAAATTTATTTTAATATGAAAAATTTGGAAAATAAATGCGGAAAAGTGTGTAAATTGTAATTTCAATTAAATTTATCTTTTTACTCATAAATATGTAATTAATTACAAATTATATGTGAATTACTGCCAACCCTGGCCGTACCATACCTACATTTTTAAGTGTTTTTTCTTTGCAATTTTAACAAAAACGTTGCTGCTTACATTCTCGTGATGTAATCGAGACACGAAACGTAAATCAAAACTTAAATACCTTGCATCTGATAAAATAAAAGATGAAAAAGGATTATTGTCAGCTCTTAATAACACTACTTATTGTATAATAAATAAATGAGTAAATATATTAATCAATATTTAATTATTTGAGATAATTAATGTCTACAACTATCTCATAAATATTTAAATTAGATGTTATTGTTATTTTGTACATGCTATTTAATATTATTAATTATTATTACTATAAGTAATCAGTTTTCCGGTGATGTGTCCCCCTTGCTACAAACCTGACTACTTGTATATTGTCTTCGGTATGACCGCTTATATTTGAACTTAAAATATGTATAACCATAATACAAACTGTAGAATAACCTACAGTTGCTAGCGACTGATCTCTGCCTAAATAAATTTTAGATACACTATATAATGTAAGAAAGTTATTGTTTATAGCTAAAATTATGGGATTCTCTTTATATTTGCTTTATTTCATATTCTTTATAAACAAAAGAAAAAGTGTATTATATGAATTTTATGTATTCACAGCTGTACACGTCATTTGGTTCAGCATAAATTCAGTATTGTAAGTATTATTACATCATCAACATCGCGCCTCACATGCATATGGTATGCATATTTTAATAATATATTTATAGATAAAAAATATAATTGTTATATTGTATGTCATAAAATACAAATAATATTTTAAATTCCTAATTCTACGAATTATTTAGTTCTGAGTTATATGTACAAATAAATAAATCTCAAAACCATTCTTAAAATAATGTTATACTTACCTCTTATAAAGTTGTGATTGAAAGTGAAATGATTTTGTTATAAAATTCAATTAATAAGTGTTAGCCCGCGTTTGTTATATGAACCAATAATGTTTAAATATATTCGATGTTCATATTTATTTATTTTAAGGCATTTGATGCTGGTAAGAAGTGATGCTTGTTACATTGTATTTTATAGTTTATTTAATTTCATATATTATACGTTAAATATGTGTCCAGTACTGGATCAGATTTTTGTTTAATTAAATATTACAATTTATACATATTTCAGTTATTATGGATGATATTTATGTTGATGATATTTTGTAAAATGTTTCGTATCTACAATAAGGAACCCGAATATGCATATTTAAGAAAAATGTTGGGTGTAAGAAGATCAATATTTAATATTTTGAACTGTAATTTTATCATATACCCTTTTGCTTCTTCTTTTTTTTTACTTGAACAGATAACACTTTGCATATCAAGAGGAACGGTTCCACTTATTTATATTATAATAACGCTTGTAGTGTTTCCAGTGTGTAGAACCTTTAATCAAATTGTTCACAAATATTTAGGAAAAATCTCAACCAAATATTTAACATTGTACTTGGAAAAGGCGAAAGTGATTCACATGACACTTACCGTCGGTTTGGTTTTAATATCAAGTAAGTACATTGTTTTGTATTATTAATAACATCGACACAGTATTTTATATTCTAATACTTTCTTATTATAAATTAAAATTTATTTTTTCTTCCAATATTATTACCTTTCAGTTATTCACACTATCGCCCATGTGATAAATACCAAAAATTTTGTAAAAAACTACAATGTACATAATCCAGATATTAATTGGGCTATAGGAGCTGATGATGTAAGCCCAATATAGAAAAACGCAATACGTATATTGTAGCACATTATGTTTATTTTTTTTTAACTGAATTATGTTTTACTTACAGAAAATTTCTCGCTTGTTGTTTCTTACATCAACTGGCATTTCAGGATTTTCCATGTTAATCATTTTAATAATTATCTGGATTTGTTCAACTCGACTGATTCGAGATCGCTTCTATAATTTATTTTTGATGTCTCATTATTCATTTATTTTGTTTTTAGCATTGTTGTATTTACATTCGATGGGGTATATACCTGAAATTATCAAATTATTATAAACGTGGTTTTTTTTTTCGAGACTTACAAATTAATTAATTATATTTTAATAATCCTTAGACATATCATAAAACATCAAAGTAATATTAAGAAACATGAACCAGGCTGTGAACTTACTAATAAAGGATGCGAAGAAGCTGCCACTTTTGTTGCGGGAGCGAAGAATGTTCGTATGGATCAAAAAAGCAAATTGGTTTATATTTTTTTTTTTTAAAAAAAACTATTTTCTAGGGTTGGATTTGGCCTACGATAGCTATATTTGCATTTATCTTAGATCATATTTACAGATTTACGAAAAGAAATTCCTGGAAACTAACAGTCTTAGAGGTAAGTCTTGACAGTTTTTCTTTTATTATCAATAGTTTCATACAAAAGATGTCCCAGCAACGACCTGAAATCTATATTTCTTACTTTTATAGATTTTCCCCACAGCATTACAATTCTCTTTTTCCTATTTATCTAATTTTACTAAGAGTTTAAGCTTAGAATCCTCCTTCATGGTCATTTCGTCGAAAAACATGATAAAACATGTTCTTCGAACCTCTTAGTGGAGTTCTCTTTACCAATTTAATTGTATTGTATGTGAAAATTATATTGCGTGGGCAAGGATGAAACAAAGGTTTTATATAATTTGCCCATTTTTTTCTGACGGTTTTGAGGTTCTAAAATATGTTCAATGTTAATATCTATAAAAAAAACTCTAATACGAATGAACAAATGGGAAGGCGATTCACTTGTATGAGTAGCATAAAATATAGAACAATAATGTCCTTTTGATGGGCTTTTCTTGCTGAAAATACTTAGAAATCATTATGTTCATAACCTATTTTGTATCATTTAGTGAAAAATATTACAAATTATTCTTGTTTTATTGAATTTAATCTTTGAAACCAAAAAAAAAATCATTTTATCTATAGGATATCCGCAGTATTTTGGTTAATTTTTATTTCTTACAAATTAATAAAAAAAAATTGTTTTAATTTTATCCAATCAACCATACTTTCAGGCTCTTCAATTTCCTGGTCCAGCAGTGTTTTTAAGACTGCAATTAAAAAATTGTAAATTAAAAATCTTACCATGCCAATATATATTAATTAAATGTCTAAATATCTCACGTTTGGAATGGCATCCATTTACTGTGACACAAGTAAATAAAATTTAATTTGTTCGAAAATATTCTAAATATTAAAAAAAAAACTGGTTTGATTTTTTGATTATAGTGTCCAACTGACGAAGAACCCAACTTCACAGTTCTAATCGGAACACGTGGCGATTGGACCAAAAAACTATTTAGTATGATTGCATTAAATAATCAAAATATTGAAAAATGTGATTTATTAAAGAATA
This sequence comes from Catotricha subobsoleta, assembly GCA_011634745.2. NCBI lineage: Eukaryota > Metazoa > Arthropoda > Insecta > Diptera > Cecidomyiidae > Catotricha > Catotricha subobsoleta. The sequence continues at coordinate 9,552 of JAABKK020041632.1, read as the reverse complement.
TTAATAAAAAATTAAAATTTATAATTGATGGACCATTCCCAAGTCCTTTAGAATCTTTTAAGAAACATAAAATCGTTGTTTGCATTGCAGCTGGTGTTGGCATAACGCCTTTTATAGCGCTTTTAAATGAACTGCGGTAAGATTAATTTTAAATTTCTACCTTTCAATTAAATAATTTTGTAATTCTGTATTCAGCGTACAATCAAAGTATCCTCGTCGAATTCATTTGTTTTGGATCACAAAGAAGTTTGAGCAATTTTTTTGGTTCACGCAATTATTTGAAACAATTTTAGAGAAGGTAAATATTCAATAATTCATGAATTTATTTTATTTATAATTTTATTTATTATATATTATATCTAGTTTTGGACCGAGAATATGCCCGATAAACTGGAAATTCAATTATACACCACCGAAAAAATTAATTCCGAAATAATAGCTAAGCACATGAGCTTTGTAAAAAATAAATCATATTTTCATTTTCGAATTCATGTTGGTCGTCCGAACTGGAAAAATGTATTTGATAATTTCGCATTTCTTTATGAAAAGTAAAAACAAAATTATTTCGAAAAAATATGGTATAAATTCTATGTTTCACAAACTAAAACTAATTTTATTTTGTTTTTATTTCACAGACAACGTGTAGCTATTTTCTGCTCTGGTCCTAAATGTTTAACAGGCGAAATTCATAATAAATGTTGTGTTCAAAATAAAAATGGATTTAATTATGTATTTGTTCACGAAGGTTTTAATTAACTTATTTTGAAATTCTTTATTTGTTTATTTACACAATTAATCACAATAGATATAAATAAAATGGATCAATTTAACAGATAATATTTATTAGTCTTTTACAATGTTAGAAAAGCCCATTAGTATTTTTATTCAATATGCATAAAATATATTTCTGATAATGTATTGTTCGGTTATTTATAATCTTTATTCGAGTTATTTTTGTTTTTCTTAATTATGTAATTTAAAAAAAATTAAAACGCTATATTTTTAAGCAAAATTTTAACCATTCACGGATTTAAAACGATTAACAAATCTTTAAGTAATATCTCTAGGTATGTCTAAATGTTATGCAATATAGTATTTATATAAAAACTTCAGCTTATAACTAACTATACATATATACCTTATCTATAATAATAAACAATTAACATGTATAATGAATGGTACTTGAAAAGTAGAGAATACAGTACAATACATTTAAATACAGCAATTGTCAATTTTGTTTATTTTATATTTCATTATAACTTATAAATTATTTGCTTATATACGTATAGTATGGTATAGGGTTGGTAATAGAATGCTTAAAAGCAAGTAAGATCTATATTTGTCGAAACGTAAGTAACTACTATTTGAAATTTAAACATGATTGTTTTGATATACATGTTTGTAAATTTACTAAAAGCGTATAAAATCGATATAGGTCTATAGGTTTATTTTCAAATTTTCAAACCATACTTTTCCTTCCGCCATCCCTATTAGACATATATTGTTACCTGTAATCCATATATATGCCGTATAATGATAAATAAGTTACTTACGTTTATATTATGTGTAAACGTATCACTGACACCACATATTTTGCTGATATCAATTAGATTCAATTAGATTCTTAAGACTCAAACACAAAACCAAAATATCGCACTTACAACTATTGTAATCATTATATACATCTTGCACATAGTTACAAAAGCTTTATTATATACCACCTATTTGAACGTACTTTTTTGATATATAAAATTAAAGTGAGTATTAGTTAGACGGCAGCTTTGGTCATTTTAACATTGATTATAATAAATTATTGCGATTATATTTAAATATAATGAATATACAATTTGATTTTGGAATATACTTTTTGATTTGGTTGAGTGCAATATCATCGACCTTGACATTGCCTAATAACGATAAAAACCAAAATTTGATTCAACGCACTGATAACCTATTTCCAGTTTCTATTATACATATTAATGATTTTCATGCCAGGTAAAATGTGATTATTTAATGTTTAGCTTTAAATATTACTAAATTTTTTCATATGCATACATTTGTTTAAGATTTGAAGAGACAAATGAGCAATCCACGGGATGCAAATCAGGTGAAAAATGTATCGGTGGCTATGCACGAGCTGTGACAGTAATTAAGAATCTGCTGAACATTCGTCAAAACACAAATCCGATTTATTTGAATGCTGGTGACAATTTTCAGGGAACGCTCTGGTACACAATCGGTCGATGGAATGTCACGAGTTACTTTTTAAATTTGTTGAAAGCTGATGCAATGGTACAAAAACTAAAAATGTATATGCGAAATAACTCACACGAAAATTATTTTATGCGTTTTCTTTTTTCTTCGAAACAGACTTTGGGTAATCATGAATTCGACCATTCTATTGAAGGTGTAGTTCCATTTTTAGAAACAATAGAGTCTCCAATACTTGTAGCAAATATTGATGACTCCGAAGAACCAACAATGCAAGGAAAATACCAAAAGTCAATTATTATCGATCGATACGAACGAAAAATTGGTGTTATTGGTGTTGTATTATCAACTTATAATGTTTGTGCCCCACGATATTGCTAATTTCATTGTATCCTGGATCTATATAACATATTTTATTTTTATAGGAAATCGCAAATACTGGGAAATTAAAATTTTTAAATGAAAGCGAAAGTGTTCGGGCAGAGGCAGCAAAACTAAAAAGTCAAGGAGTTGATATTATTATTGTGTTGTCGCATTGTGGCCTTGATGATGATTACATAATCGCACAAAACGCTGGCCCTGATATTGACGTTATTGTTGGCGGACATTCACATACGTTCATGTTCACGGGTGATAAGCCACCAGGCCCAGATCAACCACGTGATGATTATCCAGCTGTTGTGACGCAAAATAATGGACATAAAGTAAGTTAAACTCTAAATAAAAAAAAAACAAAATTAATTTGGTCTACATTTCAGGTGCTGATTGTTCAGGCATCAGCCTATCTTAAGTATGTTGGTGATATAACGGTCTATTTTGATGCTGATGGAAAAGTGGCTAGTTGGGAGGGTGCTCCTATTTTCTTGGATACAAACATTGCACAAGGTAAGTTTTATTGGAAAAATGATAAAAAAATGAAATTTTAACGCTATTGGCCATAGCATGATTAACTCGTTCAGTTTGCCATTAATTTGTGGATTTTATATGGTTGTAAGAAAAAGTAAGCTCTCAGTTAACTCTAATCGTGTATTAAATACATGGGTCCAAAGTATAAAATCTTTTAAATCAATGATATATATTCAGATGAAGATATTGCTCGCGAACTACAACCCTGGAAAAGGTTGATGGATAATGAAGGTTTACGAGAAGTTGGTTTGACAAGAGTTCACCTGAATCAATCTGGATGTACTAGAAATGAATGTAATTTGGGAAATTTTCTTACTGATGCATTTGTTCACCACTACGTCACGGCAGGTGACACTAAGCCCGACGAATGGGCATCTGCTTCAATAGCAATAATAAATGCTGGCGGTATTCGGACAACATTAAACAAAGGAAGTATGTATTTGGAATATTTATGTTAAACAAGTTAATAAGTACGCGAACTCAATTATTTCAATTCAAAAGAAATAAATTATGGTGATTTGGTTACAACAATACCATTTGAAAGTACTGTCGATACATTGGATTTAAGAGGCGACCATTTAATTGAAGTTCTTGAGTACAGTGTCAGTAAATCTTGGAATGAAAATTCTTTTAACGCTCTGAATATGTTACAAGTATCAGGTATGTTTTCTTATATATATTTACTGATGAAATTACTTGCATTTTCACTTTTTTTTCTTAGGTTTGAAGGTTGTTTACAATATTACAAATCCAATTGGTAATCGAGTTATTACCGTTGATGCACTATGTAATAAATGCGCAAATCCAAAATATGAACCATTGGACAAATCAAAAATGTATCGTATCATCGTTCAAAATTTTTTGGCATTTGCTGGCGATGGTTTTACTGCAATAGAAAACAATAAGCAAAATCACAAGTGAGTTTTATTTGCAATCAAATCATATAATTTGATAAAATTAACAATATTAAATTATTTATATGTAGAATCGGACCAATAGATATTGATATTGTTGAAAAATATTTTCAAACTGTGAAAGCTGTTATGACTGGAAATACCGGAAGAATAACTGTATTAGAGTAGACATGCAACTGTTACTATTTCCCAAAGAATGATTATAGACTCGAATTTAAATACAATTAACGTTTATTATTAAATCGAGGGAAACTATCCTCAACCGTTATATTCTTAGAACAGTCATAAATTAAAATTACGATTTAATTTAATCATATAATAGAAATATAAAATAATATGTATTAAGAACATCACAAAAGAATATGTTTGTACATATTCTTTGACATCACCATACGCACCTTTAAATTAATTTTTAAAAAAAATCGTTGTTTCGTTATCATTATTAAAGACAGATAAAAAATATATATTGGCTTTAAATGACTACAATATGACTTTTTTCTTTCTTATGATAAGTGCCTATATATTATTAATATTATTATTATTATTAGTTTTATCTCTATACAGCAAAAACAAATGCACTGAATTTTAAAATACATAATTTAGATAACATTCGAATAATAAAGACTAAAAAGCAGGATTGTTAAGCTTTAAAATGAACGTGAAGTTTTTTTTTCTTTGAAAAATTATTTGAAAAAAAAAATGTATTTTATGGCTAGAAAAACTAGAAAAACACTGATTTCTTTCCTATCATTTATTTAATTATTTATTTATTCATTTTTATCAGCACATAATAATGAGTGCATTCGTGGCTAGATATGAAAATAAATTTTCAATGAATTACATGAAACCAGGTCTTTTTTTAAGAGATCGATATTTTTTATTTATGTCTCTAACTCCACAGTAACAATCTATTTCTATATCATATATTTGGTGTTGTGTTTAATTTTTTAAATGATAAAGAAAACAAAAATGAAGTCCCAATCCATTGGCAGCTTTTTTTATATTAATAAATGTCAATATATACTTAGTTTTTATGTTGATGCTCGATTATCTTTGGATTTCAGACCCCACCCAAATTCTGCTGAGGAATATTATAAAAACTAGGTTTAGGGTCGATTGGTTGAGTTTTGATTAACACGCAACCTTTTCAAAAAACTTAATGCTCGCAAAATAAATTTTTAAGGGCTGAGTTTGAGGATCAATTTTATGGGGAGATCTTTACGAAGACATTGGTTACATGTCTTATGAGCAATCGCGGGAAAGAAATACTCCAATTAATTTTTTTTTTTTGATCAACTATCTAATTTAAATTTTCAACCGTCGCGTTACGGTAACTTACGGTTATTTATAATGCAATACGTTATTTACCCATCACTAATTATGATGATACTTTCATTGTCGAAAAATCAATTATTTACGACACACCAATACAGCAAAGCCACTTTTGCTTGCGAATCTACTCGTATTCATCTCATCACAAAATTACCTATCACTTTTAATTTATACCCTATAGAATAATAAATCACCAATTCAAGTCAATATGTACAATGTACATATCTAATAATATAATATAAAATGAAAGAATTATATAATTTGACAGACATTTAATCAATTAGATTATTTAATATTGCCCATAGTTACAGAACCTACTGCATTGGATTATTACAATCTATCACTTAAGCGAAATAAATATCTATTGTAAAACATGAAATAAACAGGTAATTAGTTAGATGGTAGCTTTAGACATTTTCACATAGAATTTAGTGAGTAGCTTGTAATTATAAATAATTGTAATACAATGAATGTTAAATTAAATATTGCCATATATTTTTTGATATGGTTAAGTGCAACATTTTCAATAACACTTGCTGAAAAACAAAATTTAATTCAACGCCTCGATGATCTATTTCCTGTTTCAATTATACATATTAATGATTTTCATGCCAGGTTGATTATTTAATATTCAATTTATAGTAAAACATTTGACTGTTATTAATTTAACAAAATGAAATATTCAGGTTCGAAGAGACAAACGAACGATCAACAGGATGCAAATCAGGTGAAAAATGTATAGGTGGTTATGGACGCGCTGTGACAGTAATTAAGAATCTGCTGAACATTCGTAAAAATACAAATCCAATTTACTTGAATGCTGGTGACAATTTTCAGGGAACGCTCTGGTACAATATCGGACGATGGAATGTCACAAGTTACTTTTTAAATTTGTTGAAAGCTGATGCAATGGTACAAAAACTAAAAATTTATATGCGAAATAACTCACACGAAAATTATTTTATGCGTCTTCTTCTTTTTTCTCGAAACAGACTTTGGGTAATCATGAATTCGATCATTCTATTGAAGGTGTGGTTCCATTCTTAGAAACAATAGAATCGCCAATGCTTGTAACAAATATTGATGACTCCGAAGAACCAACAATGCAGGGAAAATACCAAAAGTCAATTATTATTGACCGATACGAGCGTAAAATTGGAATAATCGGTGTTATATTATCGACAACAGATGTTTGTGGACTAGAATAATTGAACTGATTCCTGAATCATTATAAAAAAAATTGATTTTTATAGGTAATCGCAAAAACTGGGAAATTAAAATTTCTAAATGAAAGTGAAACCATTCGTGCCGAAGCAGCTATACTAAAAAGTCAAGGAGTTGATATTATTATTGTGTTGTCGCATTGTGGCCTTGATGTTGATTACATAATTGCACAAAACGCTGGCCCTGATATTGACGTTATTGTTGGCGGACATTCACATACGTTCATGTTCACGGGTGATAAGCCTCCAGGCCCAGATCAACCACGTGATGAGTATCCAGCTGTTGTGACGCACAATGATGGACACAAAGTAAGTTAAACTCTAAAAATAATATTAATATTAATTTGGCTGAATTTTCAGGTGTTGATTGTTCAAGCATCGGCTTATCTTAAGTATGTTGGTGATATAACAGTGTATTTTGATGCCGATGGAAATGTAGTTAGCTGGGAAGGCGCCCCTATTTTCTTAGATACAAACATTGCGCAAGGTAAATTTTATTGCATAAATTATATAAATTTGAAACTGTATTGCTTTTTGGGTCAGTTTATCAACCAATGCTTAACTCATTCAACTTTCATTCTGGGCTTCATCCATGGGTTTTCATATAGTTAACATCTTAAACTTTCGGTTAAAATTAATCTTGCATTAATTTGTAGGCCCAAAGTAGGTATAACATCTTTTAAATCAGTGATATTTATTTAGATGAAGATATTCTTCGGGAACTACAACCGTGGAAAAGCGTGATTGATAATGCAGGCCAACAAGACATTGGTGTGACAAGAGTTCCCCTAAAAAAATCTGGCTGTAATAATATGGAATGTAATTTAGGAAATTTCCTAGCTGATGCATTTGTTCATTACTACGTCACTGAAGTTGAAACAGAGCCCAACGAATGGACTTCTGCTTCAATAGCATTGATGGCTGCAGGTGGTATTCGGACAACATTAAACAGAGGGAGTATGTAACCATTATATGCTTCCATTAAGCTAATAAATACTTAAATTTAAATATTTTCATTCAAAAGTAATAAATTATGCTGATTTGGTTACAACAATACCATTTGAAAATACCATCGATACAGTGGATTTGAGAGGCGATCATTTAATTGAAGCTCTTGAGTACAGTGTCAGTAAATCATGGGATGAAAATTACTTTAATGCTATGTACATGTTACAAGTATCAGGTATGTTTTGTTTTCATATAATTTAAAAAAAAAAACAATTTTTGTTTTAATGTGTCTTTTAAAAAAAAAAGGCCTGAAAGTTGTTTACAACATTACAAACCCGGTTGGTAATCGAGTTGTAACCGTTGATGCGCTATGCAATAAATGTGTACATCCAAAATATGAACCATTGGACAAAACAAAAATGTATCGTATTATTGTCCAAAGCTTTTTGGCACTTGCTGGCGATGGTTTTACTGCAATAGGAGACAATAAAAAAAATCATAAGTAAGTTTTATTTTTTTTTCAAGAAAGTTCATAATTTATAATATTAACAATATTAATTTTTTTATAATCAGAATCGGACCAGTAGATATAGATGTGGTCGTAAATTATTTCGAAACTGTAAAAGTTGTTATGGCTGGAAATAGCGGTAGAATAACTGTTTTAAAATAATGAGATGAAATTCTTCTGTTAAAATTACTTCTTAATATTATACTCAAACCAGGATTCAATTCAAATGATGATTATTAATATACCAGCGTAAATTGGCCAAAACCACTATCAATGACCATATAATTTAGTTTTAAATTAAATTTTCACATTATATTTATGAAATAAAGATTTTTTTTATTCGTTATCGTGTAAATGTAAATTTATAGTTTTAACTAAAATCTTCTTGAGAGTTTTCTATGAAAAAAGAGGGTTGCGGTATCCAATTTTTCTCGGAGATAGCTCAGAAGAAAAAAAAAAAAATTCAGGTTTTTAATGATACATCCTTTTGCTGATGTGTCTTGGAAGTACTTTTTTTATTTTTCCTTTTTCAAAAGATATCTGAGTTGGCTTCTAGTACCCGGTTTTTCTCTTAAAATAATTAAATAATATATCATTTTTTTGTTTCGGATATTAACCCTAATTTATTTGCTGGTGTGTTACAAGATTTTAATTTTCATTCTTATCCATTTTCGCAAAATATTACCGATTTAAATCATTTTTCACGTAAAAGCTCAAGAAATATTGACAGATGTGAGGTTATGTTAAATATTTTAATAGTAACTTGTCATGTATCAGCAAAAATATATCAAAATGGGGCAAATATGGTAATGTTTCAAAAATTACAAACAAGAGCTTTCGAAGTCGTAGAGGGGTACAAAAACTTTTGTGAAATTTTTTTGTATTTCTCACTATAATTAATTATTCATCTTAAAAAAAAAAATTGTGTGACATTTCTGAACATAACAATGAAAAAAAAAACGACAATCTGGCAACAACGCAATAAAAGAGCTTTTTTATTTTATTTTTGTGCTTTTTGCGTAAAAAATTATGTAAATCAACTATATTTCGCGAAATAGGCTAAAAATCTAAATTCTATTTCCAGCATCTACGAGCTGAAGCCTCATTTTAAAATATGATATAGAAATGTATTCATAATTTTCAGCCATTTTTGAGAAAAATCGGGGCGGGCATCTGCTAAAATTAAATACGATATAAGTTATTAATTAACAACAAAACACATGGAAGACTTATAATTAATAGTGTTTCTACCGAACGTTATAAAAATTCAATTTTATTTAGTGGATGTAAATTATGGAATGATATTTCGGAATATATTTTGAATTCACCATCTGTGAATACATTTAGAAATAAATATAAAATATATTTATTGAATAATTAACGAGAAGAGATTTACTTTAGATTAATAATGTTTTTACCACTTAAATAAGTATTTAGGGGACATCCATAAATTATGTAACGCAAAAATGAACATTTTTTAAGCATATAATATATCCTGTAACGCAGCCGT
>JAABKK020041621.1:0-13180 GCA_011634745.2 Catotricha subobsoleta | reverse complement strand
TTTTCTCTTCAAAACCTGGAAAAAGATACTATTTTTCGCCAAAATCGACAGAGGGTAAGATTTTTTTCAAATCTCAGTGGGGGTAACACCCCTCCTCCTCCCGTGTGCACGTATGGCCGGAACTGATAAATTGAAAACTATTCGTAAATATTTTTTCTTAGAAGCAGTAGTGGTTCTAGAGGTTAGAGGTATCTAAAAGTCTTTCATATTAAATGTATTTTAATAATTGTACTTATTAGGACAGAAAATGCAGCAGTATTAAAAAAAATTGCAGCTGGTCTATTTTTTGAATTTTTCATTAAACTTTACCACTGAAGATGCATTATCAACAACAGTCAACCATTATTTAATCAATCAAAATTATTGTCAAAATTATTAAATTTAAGAAATTCACTGCTTCTTTGTTGAGAAATTAAATAAATATCTTCATTTAGAAGCATTAATGTAGGTATTTTGTCTTGATTAATTTTGTTTTGATCAATTTAAAATGCTATGAACTGAACCTTTATCTCCAATTAATTTTTTATTTGTTTTATAATTATTTGTAAATAATTTAAAATAAAATGTTATTTTGAAAATGATGTAATATTAAAATGCAAATTTAGTTAAATAAAAAGTATCATATTCATTTGCTTATAAGTAATAATTTCTGTTTTCATAAACAATGAAATTTTTGAACATTTTAAATTTTGATTATAATCAAAATAATCATGATTATATTAACAGCTCTGATATCAGTGTTGTATATAATATTTAAACACAAATTCAAAACAAATAAAAAGTTTTAATTCTAAATTAAGATAAATTGTTTGATATTTATTAATTTCTAATCAATAATAATGTGTTCAGCAAAGTTCGTCGCTACGAAATGAATATATATTTTTTTTTTCAGAAAACACAGAAACTTTCTCTTTAATTAATGCAACATTGTGATATTAATTATTAATGAGTGATTAGTGATATTGATATGGCAATTTAAAATCATGTTTTCATTCAAATATCGAGTAGGTTTGCAGATACAAGAAACCCCATTTATTTATTTAGTAACATTTATTTTGTTGTTCGCTCAATTATTAATGTGAGTTATTTTTTCTTCCCCACGGTATAATGTTTAAAGGAAACCCAGTGATATTTCTGCTCGATAATAATTATTTACGTATATTGTAAGTACGTTCCTAGTGTGCGAGCAAAATTTACCATCGGGTTACTGACAAAGACGTTTGCCTATTCAATTGCGTATATTTAATAAAATTGTAAATTTAATCATTTTTCTTTTTCTGTTTGTTGCTTTTCGATTAAAAATTTCGAAATAAACTTAAACGGCAATATGTTCACTTTTCAATAATAAAAAAAAAAAGTTTATTTGATTATCTGTTTCCTAACCATTTTTATTTTTCAATCGGAACAATTTATTTGTTCAGTATTTAAAATAAGTGTTCAGTAAAAAAAAAAAAAAAAAATCGTTCTGTTTTTCAATTACCTAAACATATTTACTAAAACTGGTACCTACTTAAACGCACGCTTTATTTCTTTTTTCCTTTTTTTTTTTGTTTGTTTTCTTATCTAAGCATCAACTACATATTCTAGCACGGATATGCACAGTGCAAAAATTTTATTTAAAAAAAAGTAAATATTTTAAAATGTTAATAATAATTTGTACGATAATAATCAGCTTATATCTCTGATGTGCAATATATAAAGGTATAGAAAACTTACACATAATTTAAAATTAAATGGAAACACATTAAAATACATTTTACGATTAAAGGTTAAAAGCGTTCAAACCACACATTATCGCTTCATGTTAAATGATATTTTGCGGTTATATGTGCTTAATATATAATGTTTTAATAGAGCATATGCATATGTTATTCATCTGTGTATGTTCGCAGTTCATATATTTTTTGAAATGTATATTTTATTGATTTTAACAGCATAAATAACGAAATGATTTAAATTTAATGGAAATATGTCTGGTCTGGTTTTAAATCCTATACCTACGTGAGCAGAACGTGACATAAAAAGGTATCTAAGATTACTTTCCATCTATTATTTTCAATTTATTTTGTATTGATATGGGAAAAATACACTTGAATAACGAAAAAAATAAAAAATGAATGAATGAAAAGAAATGAAATGAAAAATTATATACTGTGGGATAACTAACTACTCAATTTGCATAATATATTTTAACCTACTGTATATAATTTGTAATACGCATCTAAATTATTTAAATGATAATATTTACGATAGTAATCACTACATCGATTTACAATTGAAATAATCTTCATTATGCAGATACACTTATATGCCAATATCGTTTCAAATTGTACATTTATGCTTCAATGACTTAAGTTATTTTTCCCTCCGTAATTCAGTAAGTACAAAATTTTTGCATATTAGCTCATTGAAAATAAAAAAAAAAATTCAAATTTATTCAAATGGAAAGCTTTTTTCTCTCTCATCTGCCGCAACAACAGAAAAGCATTACCGAGATACCGAACACAAGCAACTCAAATAAACACGGAAAGGGTGTCTTGAATTTAATTTATATACTTTGGCCTTATACATTATATACAATTGATATATAATATTTATTTATCTTTTTTTAGCTTTTAACTTACTGCGACGAATTTGAATTTTTAATATAAATATTCTGTTGCCGCGTCGCTTTTGTTTTTGATTTAATATTCTTATGTTATTTTTGTAAGTATTTTAAATTGGTAGAAATGCGGTAGTATAAAACACTTCATGTGCATTCTAGGTATATACTTAAATTTAAATATCCCCTGGTAGAGTTAATAGCATTTTACAAAAATAACATTTTGAAATAATGAAAATAAAATTCATTCAAAAATTCGTTTAAGTAAAAATAAGCAAACAAATAAAAAAAAAAAAAAACCACGTTGAATACGCGCACTCTAACTGAGTAAAAGTAAACATTTAATGCGTCTGTATAATGATTTAATATTATGGTTACCAAATGATGCTTTGTTAAGATCATCAAATGCGGAAAAGGTGGAAAAGATTAGAAATAAAAAGGAGGCGGTATTTTACTATACTATATATACCTATGCATACATTACATGTATATATAAATTACAATAAATGTACGTAAAAGTCGTTAAAAGTGGCTTTCATGAATAGAATTGATAAAATACCACTCAAAATTTACCGTTTTCATCGAATGTACACACAGAGTAATTTTCAGATTGATTTATTATTTAGGAGTTTATATTTTATATACACTAACTCAATTTCAATTGAAAGCATGCGATATGCGATACATATCGTATATTCTCATACGGATGTCAGCCAATTTTCATTAAATAATCTAATGCATGTATATTATGTAAGTATATGTAATATGTATAATGTATAAAAACATTTTTGACAGTACAAAGATAGATACTCGCTAAAATTTAAAACTTATATGAGGCAAATTTTGTAAATAAGTACCAGAAGTGAAGTGGAACAAAATGGAAAATGGAAAAATATTGGTATTCCCCATGGCAACGCTTGAGGTAAATGTTTTGCAAATGTAAAAGAAAATTTCTCGAAGCTTTTTATAAGATTTCAATTTTATAGTGCTATAAATGTTTGGTTTTTAAATAATATATGTAACAGATATATATTTCAAAGATATTGTGATGGCATTAATTAATTCAAAAAGGAAAAGAAAGGAAAACAAATAAATAAATAAAAATAAAACACTGAAATAAGATATTCAATTAATTCTCTATTCTCTATACCATCATAACTATAGTCTAGAGGTTGTAAGGCTACAAGTATTTTAATATATTTCTTAAATAGAAACATTATATATAGTATTCGGTACCGTACTTGGTTTATTTTATATTTTTCTATTCCACTTATTGTAGCTACAATAACCCATTCCAATACAATATAAGAGAATAGCAACAACAACAACAAAAACAGCAACACAGTCTGTTACACAATCAAAGAACTCTTCCTAACACCCTTTTCGCAAATAAAATATTATATAAACAAGGAAATTGAAGAATTATAATTAAAATAATCTACGAAAATAAATTTAGAAATACCATCATTTAAGCTTTTAAGAATTTTAGATCTCTATGAAAATATAATTTATTTCTGATAAATAATCAAAGATTATTATTTAAATATGACTTATTTTTATTGTTTTCCTTTCATTTAATTTTTTGATGGTAAATTTCAGATTTCACAACAAAAATGTTGCTTCAATTTTTTCTTTTATTTCTTCTTCTAGTTGTTCGTTTTTCTGTTGATAAAAAGAAAGCAAAATTCAATACAAAAACGGTAAGCTTTAAGCTTAATTTTTTTTTTATATCCTTATTTCAAACGAAATTCATAAAAATGTATATAAAAAAAGATTTGAAATTAATATAATATGTATTTGTGTATAGTAAAAATTGTTGTTATGTAACGTGTTATAGATATATATAAGCGATTCTAAACAAAATGTTGTATACTTAACTTTGTAATAACAATGGTCTTGTATTGTATATGTTTGACTTATATAAAATACCAGCAACTCTATAAAAAAAACGACTGGTTATAAAATAAAACACTAATAAAAAAAAGCAAAAAAAAAAAAATGAAAAAAGTCCATCAGAGAAATAAAATCAGAATGGCATGCTCCAGAGTAAATATTATATATTATAAAATATGATATTCAGGAGCAGCAGCAAGTATTATTCTATAAAACACAATGAAAATAATAAATAAATTTTTCGTATATTTTCTGTATATTTGTGTATTAGATATAATTTGTATAGTGCGCTGTAACCATAAAAAGCTAAACATATAAAATCATCTAGATGTAAGTACAATATTACAAATCACATTAACTCAAATAGTCCAGTCATGTGTATATAGAAAAAAAAATATAGAGAAAGAAACACAGAGAAAGAAAAATAACTAAATAACAAAATAACTAAATAAGTATATATGATTATTTACGGGCTAATTCTATGTAAATATAATAATTTTATATATTGTTTAATTTTGGGTGGATAATATAAAACTCTAACTTTTTGGAAGTAATTAGCTATGCCATAGATTACGAAATAATCATATAATGTTTTACCCCTAATGCGTTTAAATATAATTACGAAATACATATAAAAGTTAATGTAACGAATATATTTTTTTTAGTAATTACATTTATTATTTATTATATTGCCTAAAATTAAATATTAATATAATACTGAATTATTTATACATTCTCACCTATGTAATAACTGAATTCATAATATGCGATAAGACCTATTATAAACAATACATAATTCCTTGTACGTGGTCTGTTTTAGTTCTTTTTTTTTTTTTTTTGTATAACATATTTTGATTAGTTGCACCGATTATTACATGAAATTTTTTTAACAAAAATTGTTGTGTTCTCATTTTACGGGACTGGGAAAACAGATAATAATTTTTAAAAACACATTACGGTAATTTTCACACAAGATATTAAAATTAAATTAAATTCAAATTCACAAATAAGCTATACTTCATACTATATTTTTATTAAAAAACAAGGTTTGATAATTAATGTTTCTTAAGAGATCTATGAGTATAAGCGTGCATTTTCATCGGTATAATTTGAAGAGAAAAAAAAATCAAATCAACGTCAGAAATGGAAGTACCAGGGCCCAGGATCGGAAGGACTGGAGGCTTGTTGTGGAGGAGGCCAAGACCCACTTAGGGTTGTAGAGTCAATGATGATGATGATGCCGTTTGAAAATGAAATAAATATTGTGATGCAGGGGCTAGTGATGGAAAATAATAATTTACTTTGGAGAATTTAGTGGAAATTTTTCCCAAAACATATATCCACATCCAATAATTTTTTTTTTTTAAATCTATTATTCATAATTTGATCATTTAATTCCTACTTAAATTCATTACAAATATAGTTAGTTGAAGCTCAAATCTCGGTTCATTATTTCATTATATTTACACATTCATTCTCATTATCCTCCTATGCATAGATAGATGCACACGCTTTTGTTGGTAAATTTGAAAAAGTAAGATAGAGTAATTTTTCCCCATCGACGATTACAAAACCGTCTCAAAATAAGTTTGAGAGCAAAAAAAAGAGCTCTTTAGTCTTAACGATTGCAAAACCGGCTCAAAAAAAACAGCTTACATCTAGCCGACTTTTGAGAAAGTGCACAAAGATACTATTTTTCAATCAACCATCGACGCTTGTAATACCGCCTCAAAATTACCTAACCGACTTTTGAGAAAGCGGAAAAAGATACTATTTTTCAAACAATTTTTGACCATTGGCAATATCGCCTCAATAAAAGGCACCCCTAGCCGACTTTTGAAAAAGTGCAACAAGTTATAATTTTGTTCAAAATTGAGGTAGGGAAATTTCTTTGAAAAATAAAAAACATACTATTTTTGGCAAAATCAACATAGGGTAATTTTTTTTAATCTTACGTATGCAGACAGAGCTGTTTAAATTACAAGCAAATTGTAATTTAAAAATCAAATTATAATTACATGAAAAGTAATTCATAATTCAGATTCTGAATTTCAATTACACCGAAAAATTAATTATCGATTATTATAATGCATTACATTTTTTCAATTACAAATCACATTTTGGAATTATATTTAAAATAGAAAAAAAAAACACAATTTTTGTAAATGAGAACAAGAATATGAACCTAAAACAAAAACATTTATGTGTTGATAATACTGCAATATAAATAATGAAAATATTATTACTGACTTTATTATGCACATAAACAATAAAAATACATATAATGATATAAATTTGTTTATATCAAAAATCTTTATCTTTTAGAAAAATTTGATCAAAAAATGTATTAGATTTAGACAGTTGTACAGCCTTTTCTGCAAAATTTGTAGAATTGAAACTAAGTTAGAGTTCGTATTGATCAAATTGTAGAATTTTCAATATGGAAAAATTATTGAAATTCCAATGTGTTTCCTAAATTGAAATTCCTAAAATTTGGTAGATAGGGATGCGGATGACTGTTCAAAAAATACCGGTAACGTAATTCGAACATGTTAAATTTGATACGTTGAAAATTATAATGAGCTTTATTATGTTTAGGATTATTTTAAAAGTAAAATTTTGGGAAAGTAATTTTAAGATGTGATTCTTATTTTAATTGAAATATTGATATATATTTAATTTCAAATTATAGCAAATTGAATTACCAAATTACAATTATAAAGAAAATGTAATTGTGATTGAATAATTATAATGAAAAAACGTGATACCCCTACTGACATTTTGACGGAAAATCCTGACAATGTTTGGAAAAATATCCTAACAATTTTCGGAAATCCAAATCGGATATTCCTAAGGATTTTCCGTACCAAATGGTCGAATTTTTACCAAACCTCCGAATCGGAGGATTTGGCTAACTTTCTTTAAGTATTTTCCGAACATTGCTAGAAGAAATATCCTAACATTCCGAACCTTTTTCCTAACATTGCAAGGAAAAATATCCTAACATTCCGAACCTTTTTCAAAGCATTGCTAGGAGAAATATCCTAACATTCCGAACCTTTTTCCTAACATTGCTAGGAGAAATATCTTAACATTCAGAGCCCTTTTCCTAACACTCCGTAATTTTTGCCTAATATATTTCAATTCAGAACAATTCCTTTAAAAAAATATATTTTCCATACCATACCATTGGCTTTTACCAATGACTATAAAATATTATACAGAAATAATGTTGTTTTATCTTAATAATATGAAATTGCTTCTTTACACCCAGCAATTATGGTGTACTATAGCGATTTATAAAGAGAGAAGAGAAGAAAAAACAAGCTGAGAAGAAGAATATAATTACACTAATGGTCAGAAATTTTGGCGCATATTCTCCAAACTATGTTAGGAATGTTAGGAATTTTCCGCATTGGAGAAACTTTCCAAACTATCCGCATTTTTTTTCGATTCGGAACCTTGGAAAATATTCCGTATAGGACACATTTCCAAACTATCCGAGCTGTTTTCCAATCCGGAGGTTAGGAGAATCCGAGGTTTGGTATTTTAACTGTCAGTAGGGCGCATTACGTAATTGAATTAAGTAAAGCCCTGTATGTATATTCAATATTATATTTTTATAAAAAAAAAAATAGTTGAATAATCATTTTAAAAAATTAAATAATACAAACCGATGCGCAGAAACGAATTTGAATAGAGGCTCATGTGTGTAAATGAAACAGACAGTGCGAATACAAACGCATGTATTAGAACGAGACGTACGATGCCCATGTATTACATATTTTATTTGTTTTGTTTTGTTTTGTTATGTTATGTTATGTTATGTTATGTTATGTTATGTTATGTTATGTTATGTTATGTTATGTTATGTTATGTTATACACTTATACCGTGCCGTTAAAAATGATAAATGGAGAGAAACTTTAAAACTGGTTCTATATTATTGTTTTTAATATTTAGTATCATATAAATTCCCATTTTGGGAATACTCTCGGGAAAAGTATTCCAAAAATTTCCACAATAATAAATTCCCGAAAATTCTACGTCAGTAGAGGCAACGATATCTGTTCATCCAATAAAAGGCCTCAGTATCAAAAAATACATTTTATCTTTAATCCCTAATTTAGTTTAAAATTAAATATGTTATGCAAAGCTTGCCTAGAAACATGATTATTCTCGGTAAATTGTCGGGGTGTTTTAAGAACATGAACAGCTCAATATTTTAAATATCTCAAGAATTGATTTAGATGGATCAAATATTAGTTGAATCATAATGGATTTAAAATAGTTAAAAGTTGATCACATTTCATTTAAATATTTGGGGAAAAACTCAACAGTTAAAGTTCGAAAACGGCTCCAACTTTTTATGAACAAACTAAAAGGAGTTGTTTATTCGCAGTAGGGTAGATCTATTTTTTCATACCTTCTGATTCTACCATTGTTTTTTTGAGTTGCATTTAGTCTCCTGGTCTTATTTATTTTACACGTTAATCAGGAGTACAAACACAACTCAAGTAATAATGGTAGAAGGTATGAAATAAAACTCGATCCACCTGACAGACAAATGTATTTTATTAAATAAAGCACAAACAGGAAAGGAAAATAATTTACAGCTATCAGCATAATGTTAAACAAAATTAGCATGTATTCCAGAAACTATTGTTCAATTTGACACTAAATTATGAGTTTAAATAGATAATTCTATAATTGATATTATTTATATAATATTGTTTACTCTATTTAACGCCAAGTGCGGAAAACAATAGGTATAAATATATATTTTCATGGCGAAGTAGGTGTGTCATAGGAAATTAAACAATTTGTATTTTGTTCACTACTGAAGTTACATTATTCTTAGTTCTTATATTATGTTATCGATCGCAATATTTATAAATAGATTTATTGCTATTTTATTAATAGCCTGATTGCCAATATTATTTAGTTTATGATTTATTCATTTCAAATTAAATAATATTTGTTTTATATAAAAGCTTTTTAATTTGGTTGAGATGTGGGTTTTCATTTGTCATATTTTTAATATAAATTGCATGGCAATGGTATTGAAAATATTTTATAAAACATGTAAAAAGAAAAAAGAACATTTTAGCCATTTATTGGATGTGCATTGTTAAATTATTAATGAAATGACTCACTCACATTTATGAAAATTATATGAAAAGCACTAAAGTTTTAAAAAGTTTGAAGATTCTCAAAAGTTTTTATTTAGCAAAGTATGGTTTCTTCTACAAATAATACGTAACTTTATATAAACAAAAAAAAAGAAGAAAAGAAAAAATTGTATTTAATATTTTTGCGTCGGATTGTAAGTTTTATTATTAAATTATTATTATTATCTTTATAAGAAATTTATTGCTGCCAATTTCTATTTACTTCTAAATAATATTTTACTCAGGGTCATATTATCAACTGTGGTTTTAATTTAACCACCAATCGCGATAAAATGTATGTACGTTTTATTTTTAGTAATAGAGACGCTTAAGTATTATTTAATTTTATTTTGCTTCATTTTTGAAGAAAAAAAATCTGCTCATGGATTGATACACTTTTGTTTTGGGGTGAAGTTAGGGGGGTGGTGGTATCAGCAATTTTCTGCAAAAAACCATTTGAATAATTTCCAATTTATTCCGAAGTTATATTAAAAAAATCTGGTTATCTACGATTTATCTACAACATCATCTTTCCCAACACTGGCGCTGTATGTAAATCGTATTTTGGAAAACTATGTAGAGTAATTTTTCCAAACTTAAGAAAGGTACTATTTTCTTCAAAATGGACATAGGTTAATATTTTTTTTAAATCTCAGGAGGGGATCGTGGGATCCGATTATGTGGCGAAAGATTAAATTAAAACTTTTTTTTCTTGTAAAAGTTAAACTTTAGTCCAAAATTGAATGGACAGATCGAAATCAAAACTTTTAGAAGCTTTTATTTTTTAACATTAATCGAATAATGAAAGACCAATTCTTTTATTGAAAATATATGTTAAATCCCGATTCTCTTACTTGAAGTATTTGTGGCAATAATTTTAACTACTAGCAACATACTGTATTATCTTTTAAAAAAAATTAATCATTTTAAAATTTGGAAATAGTTAAAAATAATTTTAAAATTTAACTTCATTTAGAGAATTGAAATTTTCTCTGAACGAAAAAAAATATATATTATTATATGTCTCTAAAATATACTATTTTCATATATAGCAATTAGATTAACTACTTTACTAAATCCCTCATTAATTAAGAACTAAGAACAAGAAAAAAAAAACGAAATACTTTCTAATCTTAAGCCATTCTAGTGTTAATTAAATTACAAACAATTTATTCAAATTTCGAATCATTTAAATTTACCTTTGTCAACTTAACATGTTATAATGAAAATTAATATAAAAATACCTACCCACTGCAAATTAAAAGCTCATTTCGCATGTCAACTAGTTGCGTGAGCATCATAAATTACGACAAATTTTCAAAAAAAGAAAAAAAAGAAAAAAAGATTAACAACATAAATTTAATTCACATTTATCACGAAATGTATTATTCTATTGTAATTTAATATTAAGAGTTAGGTGATATATAATATGGGCATGTGCTCGCATTAAAGGTCGATTAATGAAAATATAATTAGAAAACTTTTGATACAGCTTTTAGTATGTAATGAAAAAAAAAAGAAGAAAAAACCAGCAATCCTATTAAATCCATCGTATCTTTTACATCATAATTATTAATGACAAAGATTTTCTTTCTTTAACAAAATTGATGAATTCATTTATCGCACATACCTAAACTTATCTAACACACCGCACACCAACATAAGTATATATTATATAATATGTGTTTGAGAAAAGAAGCCATACAGAATAATATATTAAAATATTGGATAGAAACAACAAAATATATAATGATCTAGATTTATTTATCAGTATCTAGTATAAGAAGAAAATTCTTCATCAATCATATAATTAATTTCAATAGGAAATGTCCTGGTTATATAACGACAACCAACCTAATATACATATAAAATATTATCAAAAGAGTAAATACCAAAAGAAATATAATTTCTTGTTAAGAAATAATTGTACAAAATTTATTGCAAACATAAAAGAATGGTCACATAAAATGTTTCAATATCTATATATATTCTATATCTTTATATGTAATATGGTTTTGGTTTGTAAATTATTATAGATACTGGTATCAGAGATAATTCGGTAATATTTTCTAAGTGTATTTAGTGATTGGATAAAAGTTAAAATGATAAAAGACTAAATAAAAGTTAACTATGATCAGGTTAACCTTACTATAACATAATATATTCTGTATATACTTATGACATGAATGTGCGGTTTTTATATAATGTGTGGGTATTATATTAAGATAGAATATTGAGTGTAATGTAGTGAAGGTATTTAAGATTCATATTTTCTTATGTTAATACTTAAAACAGATTGATTAAGTGTTTAATATTATTTCAATGGAATGTAAATTCTACTTATCTTTTCCACTTCATTGAAAGTATATTATTTAGCTTATATTCTTTTTATGTCTTTGATCGAATTGATAAGAATGAACCTTTTCTAATACTTAAAAATTGGCTATCAATTGCAGAAAATATACAATAAAATGTATATTAATGTCTGTAAATCTGATTTAAGGCATTTCTTTCAGCTTCTTTTTATAATCACTTATAATATTTTTATGACATTTTTTCTTTCTTTTTTTTGTTTTTTTTTTGTAATAATGTTTGTAAATAAAATAAAAGATTTCATATAAAATATATGTTATGATATGCAAATAACTAGAGTTATTACAATTTCATTTACTTGGCTATTACGTTACTTTACTACCAGATTTTGAAATAGCATTTTATCGGTTTTATTATGCATTTCTTTAAATATGTAATAAATATAAGAGCAATTGCTGTGGTTATATCTTTTAGAGACTGGATAAAGTAATTGAAATAAAATACAAATGAAATGTTTTACACACATTTTATCTAGTTAAGTACACTATTTAACCTTTTTAAGAACGAAAAAATGCACATAAAAAAATCTTATCTGTATATATACATTAACTTTATATTTAACATTATGTACATGCTGCATTACATAAAGTTCTAATTATCTACTTTGCCTTTTTCAAAAATAGCTATTGGTAGAATTTAATTAACTATTTGGTTTACCTTTTTCTTTAGATCTATCATTATCTTTCTCTGGCATATATGTACATAAATATAATTAAATCGGAACATTGTGTTCCTCAATATGGTAAATACATTAAACATTCTTTCATATTCAATCTAAAACTAAAGTTTCCAGTTAAATTAAATCCATACAATAATAGTTTAGGCATATTATATTGAATATTCGATTACATTAAATATTCATTATGTTTCAATAGTACGAAAAGCCACAGTAATAACCGCATGTCCGTATAAAATGCAATCAAAATTTTCCGCGTACCTTATTCACCTAAATACAATACACTTTGATGTGTATGCATGATTTTCTTTTATGTAAAATAGATAGACAAGTAGATAGGTTAATATAAAAAGGTCAAAGGAAGGGTTGTCACAAAGTTTTAGAGCTTTCGAAAAGTTTTAGACATGGGACGCGCCTGTTATACATTATTCGACCGACCCATTTCAATATATACCATACATAATAT
>JAABKK020041610.1:0-13181 GCA_011634745.2 Catotricha subobsoleta | reverse complement strand
TAATAATAATAATAATAATAATAATAATATTAATAATAATAATAATAATAATAATAATAATAATAATAGAAATAAAAGGAAACAATAGCAGCCATTGTTAATAATTAAAGTAAATAAAAGCTAATGTAAATAATGTTAATAAAGTAAATAATAACTGCTATCATCGACAAAATTTACAAAATCTTACTGCTTTAAGGAACAAAAAAATTATATACAATACATATTAAAATCAAAGGACAAAAACAAATAATAAAATTATATATAAATTTATCATGCGCGGTCTGTTATGTTGTTCACTGTTCATTTAGAATATAAATTCATTTATAATTAATTAAATGAAAACAAACAAAAAAACAAAATCTCTTTTTATCGCTCTTTGTCCTTACATAATAATTCCATAAATATAATTTAATTTATAAATGTTAAGCCTTAATTAAATATAGATTACCTACCAATTTTTTTTTTTTTTATAATAATATGCACTTAACGATACTTTTTGCGTACGAAAGTACCTCTACATGTGATTCAATTTTTATGGTAGTGTTGTTTTAGGTATTTTTAGGTAAAAAAAAAAAAAACATAAGTAAGAATACTAACCCTTACATTCTATTTTACTTTTATCCATGTCGTTAGATTCCGAGTGAGTAGAATGGAGAAAAAAAAATTGTATGCAGATGATAAAATTGATGACACAAAATAAATTATAACAATACATAATTTGTATATAATATATATTCAAAAATTTTATCGCAACACGATTCGCGATACTCCACACACTCAAAAAAAAAAAAAAATGTGGGCGGTGTAAGCAAATGTTCATCTTATAATACATGAAACACATAATTTTGATGAACCCATGCAATCGTCATGACAAAATGCTCCGCATTGTTGACATATAACCATTGCATTTAACGAGCATGCACAATTTGGTGGGGTATTTTCACCAGCCATTGAATAATTTTGTAATGTAGGATCCATACTGATGTCACCATAAATTATTCCTAAAATATACAAATAAAGTGATTAACATTCATAATTTTACTTTACATTAATTCTTTAAACCATTAAGAGTTAAGAGATAAGTCTACAATATATACATTCTAAATCAAACATAGTTTTCAAGTTAATCCGACAAATTTTCAAATTTATTTTTGTGTTTTCTACAACATTTTCGGTATACGTTAGTTTTTTTTTATCCGATGGTTGCTAAAAAGAACTTTAAATGGATGCAAAAAAATTAGAAAATCTGTTTCGCCAAAATTAATTTAATTCAATTATTAATAACAAATGAATAAAATTAGGGCTTGAAATTTAGACAATTAGATCATGATCAATGATAAAAATGAATACGACTATGATTCATGATACAATGAATCATTGTATCATGACTATAATTATTACTTCTAGAAAAATTAATGGTTAAAAAAAAATCCTAATTTAAAAAGCTAATAATAAAAAAAAATTACCTTGGTTAGGAATTTTTCGCGTAATAGCTTGTACACCAGGATTTGGCCCAATAATTTGTTGTACATCAGATACAGCATTATTTTGCGGATCTACATCTACCGATGCTGGTCTTCCACGCCCACTAATTGGCAAACCGTTTCCACCATGGACCTGCTTTAATAATGTTTAATATTGATATATAATATATTTTTAAATAAAAATATGAAATTATCAAATATGGAAATGTAAACATACCTGATTTTGAGCAGGTGGTGCACTTGATGCTCTTGGCGCTGAATGATTATCACTAGCAATAATGCCAGCTCTTTGCACTAAAATGTATTGTCCGCTTTGATTTATTGTGGTTCCACTCGTATCAGTATTTAATATACTTTGATAAGATGCCTGTTGCTGTTGTGGTTGAACCGATACACTACCTGTAGCACCACTTGGTAGTACAGCCATTGACACGGGAATGCCCTGATTTGATGTAAAAACATGGCGTACAAGTACTGGCGACGGTTGTCGTTGAACAAAATTCTTTTTCGGAAAAGCCATTCGAGGTGGTGGTCCATTTGTTGTCTATAAATTTCAAATTCAGATAGTTACATTAATAGAAATTTGTAATTTGACAAATTTGCAAAAAGAGTATTAATGAATAAAAATGAAAAAAGAAATAATTTTTCACATTACTTTATATACCATTCGATTTGATGACGAAACTGATTCCTCCTTCTTCACAATTGCTGTTGCAACAACGCCCACGGCACTAGAATTATTTGAATTGCTGTTATTTGTAGTTGCTGCCAACATGGATGGTGGAGGTCGTAATTGTGCTTTTAATTGATGACGATTTGGACTGTTTTGTATAACAGCTTGACATATTTGATAGCTTCGTTCCAAATTAACAGCACCCGGCGGAGGACGATTATTATTCGAACGACTACCACGACCACCTTTACCTGGAATTTTTGGTTGTTTTGGATTATTTTGCTGTTGTTGATGTTGATGCTGAATGGTATTGGGAACAGCACGTAATGGTTGATTTGTTGCAAGTGACAAATAAGGCAATGAACTTGAACTCGCTACTATAGCCGCTCTTTGGTGATGTGGTTGTTGTGTTTGCTGTTGCTGTTGTAAATGATGCGGTTGAACTATTTGTGGTGGTATTTGAGGTATTTGAATTTGTTGTGCTCGTGGAATACTTTTATTAAATATGTGCTGATTTTGAATTTGTTGTTGATGAGATATATTTGCTGCTGCTGCTGCTGCTGAATTAATATACGTCGCTTGAATATTATTAATGTGCTGTTGAGACATTGAATTCGGCACCGATACCATTGTTGGCAAACAAACAATAGTTGTTGGTGGGATCACAGTTGGTGTACTACTACTTGATACAGGTGGTGGGTCATTGCTTTGATCGCTATCACTTGAATTATTTGAATTGTTGCTTGCCACAGTACTTGATACTTCTGTTTCAGGTGTTAGTGTCACTTCAAGTTCTAGTTTAACCTATAATTTTGATGAAAATGAAAAAATAAAAAGAAAACAAAAAAAATTATTATATTGTTTATAATAACTAAGATCTATTGCTAGAAATAATTGCCTATGAAAATAACAAACTAAAAACAAAATGCTGACTCGCCTGGGATGTTGCTGAATATGAAGTTGACTTATTTTGATTCGGTATGTGAAGCTGTGGAGTTTGTTGTTGGTGTTGTTGCTGCTGCTGAATCATATTCATCGATTGGCCACTTACTTTAGCAAATGTATTGGACTGATCCATTGTATGTTCATTTACAATATTCCCAATCCAATCGTTATTAACTTGAAATGTACTTTCTTTCAAACGAACTTCTAGCATTTCTTGCATCGGTATTACCTATATTTAAAAAAACGTGATAAAAATATATTTCATATTTTCATATATCAAAAAATCATAAAAAAATTACAGTACCTCAGTATTTTCAGATGGATTAACAACTGTCATCGCAACAGGCACATTTCCAGGTACAGTATCAAATGCTAGAAAATAAAACATTTTGAATGACATTAAAAATAAATATTTGACAGACACGTCTTAATCAGATATAATAATATAAAATGTTCAAGCCGAACTTCATTTTTCTGAGTTCTGGATTTCAACACAACTATCCACAACAAAGTAAAAAATTACATTAAAATACAAAGTAATGCATAAGTAAATGTACTGAAAAAAGTACTACATATTAACTTTTTAAAATTGTTTATTTTCAAATAAATTATTTCTTCGCTCATATATTTTTATCCAATTACAAATATGTTTTGATTTAAATGTTATAAGGCAAAGTATCATTTCTTCCGAGTTAATCGAGATATCAAATTACGATAAATTATTTAAAAACAAAACAATTGGAAATTTTTCTCAAACGTTCCCTTTGTTATAGATTTCTATTTTAGCATACTGACTAGCATTCGTATGTAGAAAAAAGTAAGTATTTTTTTAGTATGTATATAGAATATCAATATAAAATGTTTCATATTTTACATGTATTTGATTAAAACAAATACATTTGAGTTCATGCGTTTGCCATTTTCGACATTAATTTTATTATATTCAATGAAAAATCAATTTCCGGTCAGACTTATAATTGAAAAAATATTGAAAAAGAAACAAAAACGAAACAAAAACAAAACAAAACATATACATACCCCTAGCCATTGCTGCTGCAAATAAATCAGCCTGAATGTCTTCACTGCCACATATTTTAGGTCCAACAGGTAAACTATTTGCTTCTACAAAAAAAAAGAAGAAGAATGGAATGAACAATTTTAATTTTATTTATAAAAAAAAAACATTAATTATTCTAAATGTTAGTATTACAGAAACATTAAATAAATTTAAAATAAAACTTGTAATTACCGCCACTATCACCACTTATTTCTCCCGATTCCAATAAATAATTTTCTGCATCTGTGAATTTTTGCTCAATCGGATCGTCTTCAATTGGTTCTAAATTTTGTATGGTTGGTTCTAATTCTTCAACTGCTGTATCAGCACTATTATCACCACTGCAATCAGCTAATGCAGCTGTACTATTACTACTATCATCACATATTGTCATACTGCTGCCAATAATTAAATTATTTCCATCGTCATCATTACTTTTAACAATTTCATGATCATTCTGTAACGGTTGTGATTGGTGTTGTTGTTGCTCTAAAATTAATGAATTCGGTTGAATTTGTAAAACACCCTCAAAGTTCTGAATCTTAAAAATATTATCCAAGGCCGATGATGGTTTTCTATTGTCATCATCTACATCATCATCATCATTATTACCACTATTTTCATCATTATTTGTACAAAAATTAGTTGTTATATTATCGGTTGCATTATTATTAAAATTGCTATCAAATTTATCAGTAACGTGCTCTGCCATTGTGCTTGTTGTCGTTTTATTTGCTAATCGTGTTATTAAATTATTTTGAATTCGTTCATTTGAATACTCTGAACTATCTGTGGAATTTTGCTGGTGCTGCTGATGATGATGAGGATGGTGATGTAGTTGTTGTTCTTCAGATTGGAAAGGTTTTTGATCTACACAAACATTAACCACATCATTATCTAAATTACTCATTGTTTCCATAATAAGTTCATCGTCGCTTTTAATGCTATCACTTTGCATCATTTCCAAATTTCCATTATCATTTATTAAACCTATTGTAATATTATTTTTTAAATGTCCTGATGTTGATGTGGTGATTTGTTGTGACGATGATGTGGATGTGGATGATGTTGGAACAATAACAGTTTCTGTTACGCATGAATTTGGTATTTGTGGAATTAATTTTGTTTTATATGTCATTGTTATTGTATTGCTGACCGGTGGTAAGTGTTCACTAGTACAAATAATTACATTCTTAATATTAAATTCATGTTTTTGTTGATTTTGTTTTGTTATTGTTGCTAATTGTGATGATGATGATGATGATGATGATGTTGATGTTGATGATGGAATATAATCATTTAATTTGGTTAATTTACTGATTGTATTATCAGGACTAAAGGAACGTTTCGGTGCACGTTTACATAGTGATTCTTCAGCCGACATTGGTATTAATTCAATATCGGCGGGAATGTCATGTGGTATTGATTTGTCAACAGCATTTCCATCCCTTTTTATTATTTCAATATCAGGATATTTTGCATAATGATCAGGATCATTACGATTATACGTTTTTGTCATAATTTCATAAAGTACTGCTCCA
Source organism: Catotricha subobsoleta (assembly GCA_011634745.2). Lineage (NCBI taxonomy): Eukaryota > Metazoa > Arthropoda > Insecta > Diptera > Cecidomyiidae > Catotricha > Catotricha subobsoleta. The sequence goes on along the minus strand of JAABKK020041610.1, from coordinate 7,481 downwards.
TCAGTACAATAACGATCCGGCGATGTATCTGGTGTTTTAGTAATTTTTGTACGAATCGGTAGTAAATCTGGAATAGGATTAACGTTCTAAAGAGAAAGGGAAAAATAAGAAAAGTATGTTAATAATAAATATGTTGATCAAATAAATATAATGGATTAATATTTATATGTACCTTAATTAGACTATCTGTTTCTACTGTTGACGATGGAATTGTTGTTGATGGTGTTGCAGCAGTTGTTGATCTTGTAACTGCACCAACAGTACGGGCACGTTTTTGTTGTGCTGCACTATTACTAGTCATGGGTGTACTGCTACTGTAGCCTGTGCATATTTTAAAATAAAAGTTATTATACGAGAAAAAAATATGTACAGCAAAATATTGCCCATTGTCATTGAATTTTAATTTTCTTTAAATAATTTTTTTATAAGCATTTCGAATATATATGAATCTGTTTCCAAATTTTTTTTTTTTTCTTGTTACTTACAATTACTTTTAACAGTTCGTCCGCTACTTGTTGTATAATTATGAGATGTGATTGGCGTTGTGCTAGTAGTTGGTCTAAGTTTTATTGTCGTTTTTAATGATGGTCGATCCGATTCAGATGATAATGATGACGATGATGACGATATGGTCGTCGTTGTTTGTACAGATGATGCTCGCGATGATTTCGTTAATCTCTTTTCACCCCAAATTGGTTCGAAATGTTTTAATTTCCATGGATCTAATTTAATTTTCTCTTTTTCAGCTTCTGATTTTAATTTTAATTGATTTTCTGGAGTAAATTCACCTGTGACAAGCAATGAAACCAATCAAATTAATATTTAAATACATGAATAAGAAAGATTTCAATACTATTTAAAATTTACCTTCAGCCAATCTTTCACGCCATTCTAAACAAGCACGTGCAAAAAACTCATTAGTTAAACTAGAAGAGTTCAGTCTTATGGTTTCCGAATCCGGTTCTATGAGTGGACGATCAACACTGGGTAATAGTTGAACTAATTTATATTGATATAAAGGCGGCAATAAATAAAATGTCTCTTTATTTAGTAAATCACGTAAATTAGTGCCGACCAAAATCGAATCGGGTGTCTCTAAATCAATGCATCCTTCACGTGTTTGTTCAATTTGTGCAGCCGTGGACATTTTCTTATTTGTTCGACGTCGTGGTTTTATACTAAAACCAGGTATCGATGCTAATACTTCCCGCATTGTGGATGCTTGCTGGTGTGATGAAATCGATGTTATTTTTGTGGCTGGTATTGTTGTTGTTGTGGTTGCTGTTGTTAATGTTGTAACCGAACCCATATTTCCTCCGATATTCGATAATGTTGCTGCCATTGCATTAATATTACTATTATTTGGTGGTAATAATGTCGGTGGTTTAACAATTATTCGTGGTAATTGTTTGCGTAATGTATGCTGATGCTGTTTAAATACTTTTGATTGTGTTGATGAGGCGTCTTTTTGGATTTTTTGGGTGCCACTTGTCGATGCTACCGGCGTTATGGTTAATGATTTTTTATTTGTTGTTAATATGCTATATGGTTCGGTGCTTGTAATTATTTGTGCTTTTAAAGATCCACCAAATATATTACTCTCATCTGAAAGTATATTGCAATTTTCCACAATTCCAAGAGGATCGACCTCCTGTGTACAATCTGGAATTACATCGCATTCCATTTTTGGTTTTAAATGTAGCCTTGCTGATATCTGAAAAATTTGTAAATTAAATAAAGAAAAATAGCTTTATGATGTCAAAAAATATTTCTCTTTATATATATATTCCATGTGTGTGTGTGTGTATGTGAATTTGTGATATGTATCAAAATTGTAAAGAAATATCGTAAAATGTGGTCAAAATGCAACAGAGAGTTGATATATGTTTTGAATTTATCAAGATTTTTTTGTGGAACTGACCTAAAGAAACTAATTGAATGCACCCAGATAATACCAAATCTTATTGTAAATCATTCGATAAATACTACCTGGATATGTGCTTTTTCTTTTTGGCGACAATGTAAGATAAATATAGGTAATAATATTGAAGTCATATATAGATATACGCTAAATAATCTATATACGTAATTTCATATATCGCAATCTGAATCAAACGGAATATTTTTTTTTTTCTAAACTTAATTTTTTATTCAATTTCTCGTTGAATTAATTTCTATATAAATTAACAAATGATTTTGATTGATTAATTTACATTTCAAATGTTCAAGTGTAATATTTTAATTTTGGTACTGTTTAAATAAACTTTTGACAATGACTAGCATTTACTAAAAAAAATAATTTTATAAAAAATATACTCATGAAAATATAACAAGTATAAATCATATTACAGTAGAACCTCGATATAATGAACTCGATTTTTTTTTTTGTGCATGTTTGTTAAATCGAATTATTCGTTATACTGGATAGTTATTTTTGTTCAAGAAATGATAGAAACATACTGTTTTTGGTGGTTTACCTCTGTGAGATATCACGTTTGAAATGATAATGAATTAAAGTAAAGCTATAATACAATTAAATATGGATCAAACATAAAAAAAAAAAATTAATAATGACTTTTGAACAGTATTTATTAGAATACTGAGCTGCACGGTTTAATTTATTAATATGTAGTTGAATTGATTATGCTTCAAAAAATTGAAAAAATACAAAAACATTCTATAGAACGAACAATAGAAAAATTGTGTTCTTTATACTGGATTTTTCGTAATATCGAATGAACGCTAGTTATATCGAGATTCTACTGTATTTCAAAACTTAATATATTCAATTATTAAATTTAAAATTAATAAAATTAGTTAGGGCGAGCAATTAAAACTAAATATTATCGACTAAATATATTATTAACCAAACCGTTTAAGGATTTATTTTTGTTTAGAACTTGCTCATCTATTGCTTATTTTTTTATTAATAATGCAATGCACCGGAAATATAATATTGTTTGTGTTCAAAATTGAATAGTTGAAATATTAATTTTTCAATATTTGTTGCTTTGCTCTCTCAATTTTGTATTAAAAAAAAAAAAAAATAGTTTTCTTTTCATTTATTTAATATCTGCAATCAAAAGCTAAGTAATGAAAATGTATATTTCTCATTTTTCTTCATATCGATGATTAAATCTTAACTTTCTTGATCAAGAATTGAAGTATTATTTCATTGTTTTCAAATAATTCTGTTTGGTTTATGTGTATCTATTTATTTATTCATAATTTGTCTTTCATGCCAATTGTAATTATTCCATTGGGTTTATCTTTATATATATTATATATATATATTTATTTATTAAATATTTGTTTTTATTATGACTAATTTGAATTTGTTTTTTTTTTTTCTTTAGCTTATTAGTTATATTCAATATATTTAAATGGCATATGTATGAGAGTATCAATAATAATTCTGAGAATAGCAAATAAACTAGGTAATAATTTTCTATGGCGAACTGATAAATAAATATTTCCAAATGATTAAAGAAAAAAGAATTTATAAATAAATCGCGGAAATTGGCAAACAGCTATACACAAATATAAATAATTATTTATTTAAATTTATTAATAAATTTTTCTTGCTTTTTTTTTTAATTACGATTTGTCTTGCAGATTTATGTGATGTTAAGTTAGCTCTATGGCATAAGTATATTTCTAGAAATTGGTTAAATTTTTAAGCAAGAAGAATGGTGCTTAAATATTAGACATAGTTTCGTTGAGCTAAATAAATCTTAATAAAAATAACAGAATACTTCCTAAGCTATAATATTTAACATAATTACAAATAGCTTGTACTCACAACCTATTTTCAAATCATATGTATCAAAATTCTAAAAATTGGTATAAAAGAAATGTGTGTCTTCAAAAAATTAAGGTGAAGAAGAAGCAAGCTACTGAAGAACTTTCTAACTAGCAATGGTGATTATTTAATCAATATTTAAGTTTTCAAACATTTTTTCAGTTTTTTTCATTCTACATAATAATATTAAAAATGTACAAAGTAAATTAGTTTTTCTATTGTTATTTGATTTTAATTTTACTAAATGTTCGATGCAATGGATGTTTGCTGAGAAATGTTAAATGTAAATGAATATTATACAGTATACACCGTGAATTATACTACCAATGTTTTTTTTTTTTTTTATTATCATTATAAGGTATAAACAACAAACTGCAAACCGAAAAGCTACTAAATAGCTTTCCTATTTAAAAATTTGATAATAAAACTATAAATATTCAAATTATAAACTCAATAGAATAACTTCACTCAGAAGCTGGAAAAATATTATGATATTTTTAAACCCTACTCAGAAGAATGGATCGTAAATTTCATTTAATTGCAAATATATAAAAAAAAATGAAAATGAAAATAATGAGTACATAGTAAAATTTATTAGAAGAAAACCAAAAATAGAGTAGAAAACATATCCTTAATTGTAGACTTTGATGATAAGTAAATGTTCCAGCGACAATAAAACTATAAGCATTTTTGTTTATTACTTACTTCGAATATACATTCTTGTTATGAAAATAATCATAAAATTGAAAGCAGCCCTCATCTTGTCTTCGGTTTTTGCTACCTTTTAAATTACTATTCAATAGCTATGATTTATGTCGTGAGACAGGGAAAAAAGAAAAATCAAATTGTTTTATTATTCGATATTTAAGAAGGTATATAAATATTTATTTGTAAACCTATCCTACAGATATAGTTACTTATTGTATGTCTAATAAGCGATTTGTTAAGTTCAATTGTATGAATGTAATTGAATTTATATTTTGTTTATTTCATAAGAATTTTATTTGTAGGTTCACAGCGTTGTTATGTGTGTGTGTGTGTGAGAGTGAGCGTGTGTAATATATATACGAAAAAAACCTAACCTACCCACTGAGTAATTTTTTTTTTCTCCACTTTTATTATTGATAAAATGCAAGTAGCGAAATGTAGGTAGCCAAATGCAATAATAAAAAAAATATTCACAAAAACAGATTTAGTTATACACAAAAATGGCATTTACTCATTACAATATAGTAAGTATATCGCGCAATTTTCATTTTAGTTTGTTATTAAAACGTTTACACCGTTTTTTTTTTTTTTCTGTTTTGTTCGTTTTAATGTCATTTGCGTTGGAAAACATAACGTCGATAATTACATATAATAAAATCTTATCTGGTCCATTTTATTGTTAATAGTTTATTTAAAATTATGCCATTCAATCAATCAGACAAACGAAAGCAAAATAATAAAATCTATGTATTAATAAATAAATTGGATAATACTTACATCATTTAATAAATTCAAAACAATTTCATTTTTAAATAAAAATGCAAAAAGGAAATATATGAAACGTAAGTCGAAAGTTTATAGGGCATTTGCTTCTGTCATATTGTTGTTTGTCTTCTTGCATGAATGCCCACCTCATATAAATATTTTAATAAATATATATAAAAAAAAACATCGGTGAATGCATACACAGAGATCATCAGCAGCACCAGAATGACATATAAATTAACAATATTATTATTAAGATATGTACATATACAAATATATATTTAAAAAAAAAAAAAAGTGTTCTTTGACACTAAATAATATGTACAAAACAATTCTTTCTTTTTCACATTAAACAACACACATTATATTATAACGCGCTTTATGTTTTAGCGATGGCACAAATCATGCAAATATTTTATTGTATTCCGTGAGTTCATTTAATTTTATATCACATAGGGTTTGTTATTGTTAAGGACTAAACATTATTTTTTTATTTAAGACACACTTAAAAAAAATTAAGAAAGAATTGTTTTTAATAAAAATCGCAGACTTTCCGAGACGCCGTTCGTCCACGTCCGTCCGAATCGCGCATCAAACACTTTCGTTTTTTTTTTTTCTTATATACTCTGTACTTTTTTGTACTCTTCGTCGCTGGTAAACTCTATTCTTTTTCTTTATTTAATATAATGTTATATGTATTTCACTTTGTGCACTTACAAAATATTCTATATGCATTTTAATTTTATTACACTTTCAAAATTTTTTAATTATTGAAAATAATCTCTTAATAAACACTTTTTTCATTTATTTCATTGTTTTTCGATAAACTTTCGGTCACAATAACTCAAATAAATGAATAATTTTTTTTTCCCAAATTCATATAAACACTTTTTTTCCATTGTATTATTTTATTTGATCACGACATTTTGCACAAATGTGGCGAATTGAAGGCAATCGTCGTACAAATGTAATTGTACTATGTGAGCTTGCTAATAGATGGCATTCAGCTCATTAACATAATTCTTTAAATAATAAGAAAAGAGGAAAATAACATTTTCGTTGTTTTCCGGCGTATCGTTTCTACAACATAAAGAAAATATGATAGATTAAAAGCAAAAATAATTGTATGAATAATTTCGCTATTAAGACCGTTTCTCAATTCATAATTTTTATACATATATTACAAGCTAAATCGCCGTCATTTTAACGCTAATTTTTGACATCTCCTCGTAAAACTAATACATCGAGATATCTCGAAAAGCAGCTTTGGCTAAATATCTCGAAATTATAAAAATAAGTTAAAGAATATGCAAATGTCCAAATGGACAAGTGATTAGTTCAAGCTGTTTTTACACTAGAGATCCCAAACACATGATTTTTTTATTTTCTTGGGATCTCTATAACAGCGCCGCCATCGGCTGACACGATCTATTGATTTGTCAAAACAATCTACCAAAGGTGCAAAACTTGACCGAATGACTTCATCAAAAAACAAATAGGAAGCCCATAGTTTGAAATTTTTTGAAAAAATATTTTTCGGAAAAAAAATAGTTAAGTTCAAATTTTAAATAAAACGAGGTTTTTCTTCCATATATAAAACCCAATTTTTTTTTTTTTAGAGTATTAATCATATCACTTTCTGATGGTACAACTTAATATATCAGATCACCTGTAGCTAATACAATGAAAATCCTCAAAGACGGACATCAACAAATTTTCCGTCTTACCCGCTGTTTACACTGGCTGGCAGATGGCAGAAAAAAAACCGTGCCATCTTAGAGCTGGCAAGCGATGGCAGTGCAATCAACCAATCAACGGTTGCCATTGATTTGCCAGCGCTCTGCCATCTGCCAGCCAGTGTAAATACCGGGTTAGAGGAGGTTTCCGCTATTGACCTATTAACCCTTTTTTATTTTAAGTATACAAAAGACGCTATAAATTATACATACTTTTATTGGGGTGACAATTATTTCGACTCATCTTTATTTTTTAAATCTTATATGATTTTTGGCCTTGTGTCGATGCCATTAGAATAGATTTTAATGTTTAGTCTGATTGGATAATGTTTAATACTCCCAATATGCGTTTAAAGTAAGAAACGCAAATCGAACGATATATATCGAAAATACCGATACTTTGCTGTCGATAATCGAATGATATATCACGATATCAAATTTTCGATATATCATTTGATACGATATCAAAT
>JAABKK020041599.1:2828-13182 GCA_011634745.2 Catotricha subobsoleta | reverse complement strand
AATTCAAGCATGATTAATAATTTTAAGTATTTGCAACATTTCATTGGCGGAAACTATCTATAAATCCCCTTTAAATAACTGCGATTATAATACTCAGGTGGCCGTGGCTTTAATTAATTCGAATTTATTGTTGAAAGAAACACACGGTTGTTTGATAAAAGCATAATGTAGTTAGATGTGGAATGAAATATATAAACTGAACTGTCATAAATTCTATTCAGGATTAAAAAATTATTGTTTATTAATTTTCTTCAATCATTATAATCATAGATGGGTGCCGATGATTTTCCGCTAATTGGCCGAAAGATTATTTGCGACTTACAGACGCATTTTCTAGAGTTGTGATGTATTAGAAAAATGTGCTTATAACTTCTTTCACAGTGAATAAATTGCAAAACATCAAAGAATTGAAATTTCCATCTGAACAAGATACACATTTTTCTAATACATCATAATTTTAAAAAGTGTCTGTTAAGGCACAAATAATCTTTCGGCCAAGTTAGCTGAAATTCATCGGCTCCCATCTATGATCCCAATAAGCAGATATACACTGAATAATACTGAATAAAAGTGTTTTCAGGTGTTGTATTTGTATGTATTTATTGTATATCACGGGAGTTTTTGCGTCCAATGCCGTATGAAAATAGAGGGTTTAAACAGTGATTTTACGCATCAGTCAAAATTCATCCAGATATCAACCCATTGCTTTTCTGATTTGTAATAATTTTTTTATCCCAAATAAATGTACTAGTATAAATTGGATGATTTTTGAGTGGTGCTTGAAATTAGTGATGCAACGAATCTTTTGCAAGATTTTGTATTAATTCGTCTACTGTTTGAGAATGGTTACAAATAATTGAAATTAGACTTGACACAAAAATTCCTTTTTTTGAATTTTTTTCAAACCGAATCTTTGACTTAGACCGTTGGCTGCTCGAGACCCAGAGCAGATAAAACAAATGTTAAAACGTACTTTTGTTCAAAATTTTGTCAGGAATTTTTGTGTCAAGTCTAATTTCAATTATTTGTAACCGTTCTCAAACTGTAGACGAATTAATACAAAATCTTGCAAAAGGTTCGTTGCATCACTACTTGAAATAAATCTTTATTTTCGTAGGACATTAGACGCAACAACTACCGTGATATCATCATGAATACTAAACAAAATGTTTATTGGGTATAATTTGAACAATAATAATTTAAAAAAAAAAAAAACAACAAATATTACGATTAAAAAAATTAATATGTACCTGCAAATGAAGTCTTATCTGTCAAAAGTGGCCACTTTGAAGCTACTTCGAAAGATAGTTCAATTGTATTTAACGACTTTTTTTTTGCCAGTCTTGAGATATGTTTATTTGCTTTTGGGTAGCCACCATAATGGCAAAGTGTACGACTTTTCTGTATATTGAATTAAAATAGAAAAGTGTGTCTGAATCTGAAACTTCAGCTTTGGCTTATTTGTTTAATCAATAAATGTTCAAGAAAAATAATAGTTGAAAATAGATCTTAATTATTTCAAAAACTTCAATCAATAGAAGACTACAGGGAGTTTCAGTAAAAACTCCTCAACACTTTTTATAATTAAATATAATATATACAATTTTGACGCCTATGGGAAAGTTGTAGCAAAAACAAATTCTATTTTAAATTGGATTGTATATTTTTATGTTCATAAATGAAAGGTATTTTTTTTTATAAAGAATTGAATGGAAAGGGCAATTTAAATTAATATTGAGTTTATACATTCTAGCTGATATACCTATAGAAAATTAATTTATTATTTATATCAATAATTTATTTACAGAAAATAAGTGATTCTCAATTTAAGAACTTAATAAATAAATATTTAGATGATTTAAGCACTTTGACAAATACGAACAATCATTTTTTTTTTGCATAAATATGGTAAACTGTGATGAATATAACTCAAAAACGAATCAATATTCTTTCAAATGGTCTTTTAGATTTAAATCGTTATAAAAATACATTTATAATATTTTGTCAGGTTTTGGAAAAAAGGGTTGGTACTTTTTACTGAAGCACTCTATATATTGGAAATCCACCTCGGAAATTAGCAGAAATTTAATAAAAGTTGGCGTTCTAGTCAAAAAAATGTTTAATAATTGCGAAATATTTTCATTAAATTTAAATTAAATCATAATATTTCTTTAGAATTGTCAAATGTTATTATAGTTTAAATGTTTCGCAACTGCTAATTTTTTTTTCTGTTTCGGACGGTTTTTTTTTTATTTTTAGCCATTGTGTTTCAATTTTTAACAAGTTCATTATCAATTACCTCTTGGAAAAGTTTTGTGTGATAGAAATTCTTTTCAAAGTGCATAGCTGTAAATATCGAAAATTTAAACTTTTCAGACGCAACAAACAACAACATCGCCACAAAAAGTTGTAGTAAATGGTGTCCCAACTAATGTAGATGTTAAAAAAGAATTAATTGAAAAAGTTTTAGCTAACAGCAAAGTTAAACCCGATACTGAAACTGTACAACCAGACTTAAACACTACTGAAAATGAGTTAGGTCAAGGAGAATTGCCTGATTCATTTATAGTTACTCCTGATTACATTCAACAAAGTATGATTTACTATTTGACTATTATTATTTCTCTGTTTTATTATTTTCATATACATTTTTTATTTTTTTTTTTATCATGAAACATAAAAAATTTTAGCAATCAAAAATGCTTTAAAACAAGAAAACCTCAATCCTGAGATTGAAGAAAAATTATTGAATTTGCAAAGATATCAGGAAAAGCAAATGAAATGTGAACAGCAAACAACGTCGGTGGCACTGGCTCATAATCATCATGAGTATACGTCACCGGTAAAGCAAACACCTTCAAGAAAACGTCCATTAAGTCGAACACAAGAGGATGATGATTGGCTTGTGGAAACTCCGAAACGTCGTCCACCTAGAACTAATAGCATGTCAGAAAAGAAATTAACACCAACAACATCATCATCAACAATTGAAACTAATGTAAATAGAATAATTCGTTCTGTGGAGGAAGAAACAGCGTTAGAGAAAACAACACCAACTAAAACTACACCAGCCCAGGTTACCGCAAAGCCAGTAAATAATCGTCGTATGGCAGCTATTAAACGTGAAAGTGAAAAGAAAAAACAACAGCAACAGTTGCAGGTAACGTATATATTAATTATAAAACTATTACAATTTCGTCTAACTCTATGTAATATTGATTGATAGATTCGACTTTATCGTCATAAGGAACAGCTCAAAAAGGATATCTTAAAGAAGCGTACAGTACTCGAAAAAGAGTTACAAATTGAAATTCAAAAAGAACTTGCAACTGAATTGGCTTCGAGAGCGAAAAAAGAACGAATTAAAGACGAAATGAAAACCTCAACTTCAAGTCCTTCGAAACGAAGGTAAAAAAAAATTAATCAATACTTTTTATTAATAACAAGCTATTAATTTGTTTTTAAATCAAATACTTTTCGCATAATAACAGATCTGGAGGAAATTCTACAAGTAAACATCAAGCAGAAACAACACCAAATCAAGCTACAACTAGTACTGGTGAAAGCTCTCGTAAAACAACCGGTGGCGGTGTAAAACGCAAGCCACATAAAATGTCTCATTCTGGATTGTCCAAGAAAAAAGAGAAACTTTATTGTATTTGCAGAACACCTTATGATGATTCCAAGTATGTCAATCCCAAGATTTAATTTTAAAATATTATACATATTTATTTTATACTTCGATTTTTAAATTAAAATATTCATTTTATAGATTTTATGTGGGTTGTGATTTGTGTAATAATTGGTTCCATGGTGAATGTGTAAATATTACTGAACAGGCTTCGAAAAAACTTTCTGAATTCGTGTGTAGCGAATGTAAACATGCACGCGATACCCAAGAGCTCTATTGCTTATGTCGTAAGCCTTATGATGAAACGCAATTTTACATTTGCTGTGATAAATGTCAGGACTGGTTCCATGGACGTTGTGTGGGAATATTACAAAGCGAAGCTGATAGTATCGATGAGTACATATGTCCGAATTGTCAACGCAATAATTCTGTAAATTTTGCCAATATGAAAGAAATGGGCACACATGAATATGAAAATTTAAAGAAATTAATTAAGCAAATTCAGGTGAATTATACAAAATGAATTATTTCTTTTTTAATTAAAATGAAAACTAACAAATAAACATTAAATAAAATTCATAATTGATAATAATTTATATTTAATAGGGACATAAAAGTGCTTGGCCATTTATGGAGCCGGTCGATCATAATGAAGCCCCTGATTACTATCTTTTGATTAAGGATCCAATGGGTGAGTTGAAAATAAATAAATAAAATATATATGGCATTAAAAAATCAACAGCACCAAATTAAGTCTAGGTGTATAAAGAAATTAAAATGATTGAAGCAAAAAAGTATGATTGATTAGTAATAATTAGACATTGACACAAACCTATTTAGCTAAATATCTAACAAACAATTGTAAGTCATTACCTTTTTTCTTCTTACTTTTTTTTCAGATTTACAAAAAATTGAAACCAAAATTAATAATAAAAGCTACAATAAATTATCCGAATTTATTGCTGACATGACAAAAATATTTGATAATTGTCGTTTCTACAATCCAAAGGAATCGCCATTTTATCGTTGTGCTGAAAGTCTTGAAGGATATTTCGTACAAAAAATCAAATTCTTCCGCGAAAGCTTAGTCGATAACAAATTGCCATAATTACATGATAGAGTCAATCAAACGATCAATAATTGTATTTTATTGATTTTAATGTAGACAGTAAAAGACACAAGTTACATTTTATGTACATAAAATACCAAATAAGTATAAGAAGAAAGAAGAAAATAAAATAAAAGTGTTTCTAAAGGTAAAAGAAAAGAATTTCTCAACAATTAATACAAAGTGTAAAATTTTACAATTAACATTTGATAATGTTAATAAAAATAACTAATAATAATAATAATAATAATAATATTACGTTAGATTAGGCTTAGTTTTACAGTTAGGCTTATAATAATTATTTATAATCATGAATACAAATAATATTAGTAAAAATATTTTTAATTAAAGAAAAACAGCAGCATTTTGCTTTGATTTTTTAACAAAATAAAATTGTTTTAATTTTCTTTTTTTTTAAAAATATTGCGTAGAATAATTAATATAAAAACAGAAATATTTAAAGAAGACCCCCATAGAATGGGTAAAACAAAAAATAAAAAAATAAATAAAAAACACAAAGCTATTTACGTTTATTTATAACGAAAAAAATAAAAAATAAAAGAAAAATATAAAATTATTTTTAAACTTTTAAAAATATAAGTACTTGTAAATATTTATGGTGCAAAATTCAATAAATGTAAAATATTGTAAAAAATGTAGCTTCAGATAGTTAATGTTTGTTATTTTTTAAGAGAACCATTTTGAAACTATTTTCCAAACCGGTTGATTTTTTTAAAGGTTTTTTTTTCTTCTTTTAAACATCTAACAGTAGCTTACTTCAACCATAACATTTTTTTTTTAAATTATAATTTATAATAAATAAACAATTTATTATTATTTGAGAAAATATTGCTGTAATTATTTTTTAAATCTATTGGACATAATTTAAATTTTAAGGTTTTAAGGAGAAATTAAGTTATTGATACAAATATGTACCTATAATAATGACATAAATAGGGACCTTTATCTCGCAATTATTTGTAATGAAATAAAAAAGAAAAAAAAAACAAATAAATCAATATGCAGTTTAATTTTTCATCAATTTATCGTTTTATGTGCAACAAATGAAAATGAAAAAAAAAAAAATTATTATTAAAATTATTTATGATATTAAAATGAAAAATCCAAAATCAATCATTTTTTAAACTATTTAAAAATTATAAATGTAAATAAAAAAAAAAAAATTGTATTTGTTTGTCCATAATCATATGGTCTGGATAAAATCATTAAGCTTTTTGCTATTATTTAATCCAATAATGATAATTTGAAGATAATATAAAATCATTTAAATTAAAAATTATATTGATCGCCGAAATAAGTACTATCGAATATTAATTAATCCACTTTATTTATAAGAAGATCTATTTGAATTTATAAAAGAAATAAAAAAAAAAGTAAATATTGTATAATAAACCTTCAATCAATAAAATGAAAAGTAATAATAATAATACGATAGGTCTTAACATGATTCAATAGGGAGTTCGCTATACATAATTCATCTTTAGCGTGGGTGATTTTGTATTTTTAAAAATTCATAATTCACCAGTATCTACCAAATCATATATCGATAAATATTTTTAAGTTCCATTATCTTTATTAGAATTAACTATTTTATCTTCATATAAAAAAAATATTTTTTTTTTTTAACTATTTGAACATAAATGCATAATAGTAATAGCAGTAAATGGCTTACTGCATTGAAAATTCATTATACCGAATGCACGGAAATTATTTTTTATGTTTCGTTTAATTAAATATTGCACAAATATAAAATTTGATAATAGAAAAATGATTACAAAACTCATTTGTATTATTATGCATATTTTTTTTTTTTTTGCTTTTAAATGCCACGAACATGATTGAACTTTTTATGCAGTGACCCATTGTGCAAATTAAATTTTAACGCTATTTATATTTGAAATTCCTTAAGAGAAAGAAAATTAATGCATTCGACAAAATTATTTACGAATTAATGATTAAATTATTATATATTTTATTGTGTAGATAAATTATAATTTAATGGAAAGTATTTCTTTTAATTATTTATATGTAATATTAATTAGTATGAATATTGTGTCTATTTTCATTTTCATTTTCATAAGAAATAAATATGTGAAATATATTTTTTAGTAATTAATAATATTATAATTAGATTGAATTAATATAAATAGCATATAAAACATGTTGTCATATAAAATAAATTAAAGAGGTAATTTAAAAAAAAATAATAACAACGATCTTTAATATGTAAATATTACTTGTATCAAATTAATTCTATCATTATATTTTTAAAATAATGGAATCCAATTGAAAGTAAAAGAATAATGCAGAATTTGTGGTAAGTATAACTGGGAAATTTAATTACTAAATACGTACCTTTTTTAATGCCTCGCTATTGAATGAAATCTTTTGCTTCACTTTATTTATTAAATAATGTGTTGGAATCTTGAATTTTCTTTTTTATATAGGGACGTCATTACTTCACTAAACTTTTATAGATTGCTAGTAATAAAGTAAATACAATTTAACTAATAGAAAACAATACCTATATTCTTAATGAAATAATATTACCGGCTTAAGACGTAAATTACCCTTTCGTATTCAAATATTTATATGGTTAAATTAATAAAACAAGCTGCCAATGGATATTGATATACTACACGACCTCATTTTTGTTTTGAAAAATCGGTTCTCTAACATTTTGTCGCATTATAATTAACTTCCAACTAGATCGCAAAAAAAAACAAGGGGAACAGAGTACAAAATAAATTACCCTCTGTTGATTTTAAAAAAAAAAAGGTTTAGTTCAGTTTTTGAATTGAATATAGTATCTGTTTTAATTTTCAAGAAATTTCCAAAATACGACTGGCATACAGCGCGGTTTTTTTCGCGATTTATTTCATATTTGGTATAAGACTTAAGAAAAAAGAAAAAAAAATAGGTAATCGTGGTTTTTTTCGCGATTTTGTTCTAGAAAATATTATCCTACCTCATTTAAAATTTTGATACATAATAAAATATTGATTTAAAATTTTAAAAAAAAAACTCCATTTTCTTTTATAATTTAAAATAATTCAATAAGCAAAAGCATATAATAAACTTTATAAATATAGTTAAAATTTATTTATAGTATTTTATACAAATTATGCACTATTTATTTTGTTATTAATAGAGTAATGAATCATGATTTGATCTTAAAATAACAACCAACATTATCTGCTATATAAATATGAAATAATTATAACATTGGTTAAAATATAATCACACTTCATTTCATACCTTACAATAGATAATAATAGGTCCTGAGCATAAATAACTTTTATTACTTTATTATACATTAAAAACTCCTGATAGAACACATTATACGTTAAATTTCAGGTTAAGTACGTAGAATTTTTTTTTTTTTTTTTTGTGTTTATATATAATTTTAACCATTTAATCATTTTTTTTTAAATATTCTTTTTTTATTATAGATTTTCTCATCTCAGTCTTGTAATTAACACTATGCAACGTGCGGTAACCATTATCACACCAAATTCTACGATTATTAAGTTTACAACTTCAGCATTTATTGTTTTTTTTTTTTTTTCTAAAATCATTTATTTTAAAAAAAGAAGAAGAAAACATACAACGGAAGAAATATGGATTTGTTAATTAATGCCTTAATTGATTGAACAAGTATATACAAAAAACATATCAACAATTAAATATTTATTAACGTTTTTCTTTTATTTTTTTTTTATAAATTTTCAACAAAAAATCTTTTTATGAATGAAATATGAAAATTTATGCAATAATTGTTATCTTTTTATTAATGATAATAATGATTTTAATTATAGAAATTTCTTAATCCTAATCAGGAGGATTTATATTTAAATATATATTTATATATTATTTTAGTTTTATAAATTATATGAAATATATTTGTTATAAAAAAAATGCTGTATCATTTTCATTTAACTGGATGAGATAACGTGTCATGATTATTATTTATTTTGTTTCATTTTTTTCTTCTTAAATTTAATATATAATATATAAATATATATGTATATAATTAAGACATATGTGAATTATTTGGTATTATATACATGATTTTTGTGTGGTCATTTGATGAAACGGTCACATAACAAATAAATACAAATGTGATTTAATTAATAGTTTATGGATTAATAACATATGCTGTTGAGAAAAGCTAAGAAATATATTAATTTTTTTTTTTATTTATTTGTTTGTTTTTATTATTTCAACAAGTTTTCAGTTTTTTTTTTACTTTTGTATGTAAATATCGATGAATGTTTTTAACAAATAATTTCCATTAATAAAACTTATGAAGAAAAACTGTTTATTCGTCGAATCAAAGCTCTTATACTGAAAATGAATCAAATATTTAATTTAATTTTAAATATATATGTTATGTTTAATTAAAAATATAAGAGAACTTACTCGTCGGAAGACCGTGCTGATTCTCTTGACATGTTCAAATAGGCATCTAACTTTTCATTTATGCCGATTTCTTTGAGTCGTGATAATCGTTGAGGTGTATTCAAATCACTTTTATCAATCAAATTTTTAATTGCAAACATAGCACCATCCTGAAGCTTAACATCTTTGTGGCTCTGTAAATACAAATATAATTTTAAATTTTTTGATATTATTTCTGAATGTTCTTAATTTACCATATAATCTAAAAGTTTTCTTAAAATTCGTTCATCTTCCATCACATAATCAGTAATTCCAGCGCCGGCTGCTATGTTTCCAATAATACAAAGTGCTTGCTCTTTTACTTCGGGCGTATGAGGTGATTCAAGTACCATATTTACCTATTAATTAAATAATAAAAGGAAAATATTAAGAATGTCAGATGTATTCCAGAATTGGATAACATCAATTTAAATGATGTTAAAAATAATCTAAAGTACAACCAAATCAATACTCACAGCATGCATTAGTTGATCTGAATGCTCGGACATAATATTATCAATATCAACTGATTTACTTAAAAGATTGCGTAGTAGACCTAATGTTTTCATAATAATTCGAGTATCCGAATCGCCTAACAGCTGAAAAATTCTATCAGTTCCCAATGTATTGATAATTTTTGTTTTAATATGCTCTTCAGCCTATTAAACATAAAAAAGTGTTTATTAAGAACCACAAATTTTTTTATTTAATTTTAATTTAATGACAAACCTGAAACGCCATATTCATAAGTGCCCAGCTACCATTTAATCGTAACGCTGGATCAGAGTTCCGTGTCAATTGACATAACATTTCAATAGCTCCGGATTCAACCATAGGCTCTTTGGCTGGAGAAAACTCAAGCAATAAATTACATATTGTTGAGGTAACAACTGTTAGTAATTCGTTTGAAGGAGTTCCCGTTAAAAGAGTCATTAGGGGCCGCCAAACGGAGTGATCCTGTAAATATATCTGAATGCATTATTTAACTCATTTGTTACTTTCTTATTTTTTATTCAATACCTGAAATGTTGTCCGTAACTGTTGTACAGATCTTGAAAGTGAATGTAAACATCGAACAGCAGCCAGCCGAACCTACAAAAGTTTCAAAGTTTAATTGCGATAGGAACCATAATTACAACCATAAATGTAAATAA
>JAABKK020041588.1:0-13182 GCA_011634745.2 Catotricha subobsoleta | reverse complement strand
TCATAGCTTTTAAACCAAAATAGTTATAAGACTTTCTTGCTCTTGACATTTGTTCATCTAAGCTTTGGCAAAGTCTATAAAAACAAAAACTTGTAACAGTTGGCGGTTTAAGAGCTGTGTGTCAAAATGTCAGTAAAATCTAATTGTAGCTTACTTCGTTGTTCCCCCAGGCCCTACAATTATTTTAGAATATTGCTTATCGTCCGCAAAAGATAATGTGTAAAATGTTATCATCAATTTAGTAATGAGAATCATCCAAATAAATATTGAACACAGAACCTGAACCAAGAACCAGCCACTGAATCAACTAAAAATATGTCAGATAAAATATGTTGCTAAAAATTTTACACGTGAATATCTATCATTTAAAAATGATTCAATCCAAATAACATAATCTGTGTTAAAACATAAGTATGGATTCGTTGTATAGGAAATCGACCTCAAGGCATCCATTTATGATAATAAACTTATTGTTTTTTTGTAAAACTATTGAATGCACTGCATTAATATAGCGTTATCAATTATCATACATACCATTACTGATGATGTGCATTAGTGAAATAGTTTATCTTAGAAAGCAGAAATGTGACTAAAATATATAAAGTTAAAGATATTCAAAATTAAGTTACATTTATTTAGCTTACGAATAAAATATGTATATAAATCACCGGAAAGAATGTGAAATCGTCTGCAAAAACTTACGGTGATTTATTACGAGTATAACTAAGTGTCAAGGATTTCACATAATCTTATGTAATTTCTTTACAGCTTTAAAATTTAGTTTTTATATTCGACTTTTCATCAGTATTTTGTTTTTGAATTGATGTAAGAAAGTTAAATTATTTAAAACAAAAATAAGAACAAAGAAAATTTTCTGGTCTTTATTTCTGTAAACTGAACTGCTTATTAAAAAAAAATTTAAGCAATTTGTTTTTACGGTCAATGCAATGGCGTTGAGTTAAAAAAAAACTAAGTATATCTTTTGTAGTTACTTAAACTTTAATAAAATGTATTTTTTTATAATAATTTGTATTTATATTTAAAAATTAAAAATAACAATAATATTGATTTGTGCTGTTGGATTTAATAGTCATGGAAACAATTTTTTAAGTGATTTCCGGATTTTATTTGGTTTACGAACATTTAATATTTTCAATATTTTAGAATATTTACCTTCATTCGCTGCATATATTAAAAATAAAATAAGTATAAAATATGATTTTCTTTAATGAAAAATGGTGATTCGTTGTTATGATTTCAATTAAACCTATTACGTATTACAAATATATTTATTATTAATCCTTAATATTAATTTATTTATTTATAAAAAAGAAAAAATATTTTGAGCTTTGATCGACTATTTTATATTTTTATTTAAATTTAATTTAATTAATTTTTTAAACCTCTGTAGATTTTGCATTAACTGGTGATGGCAGTCCCACATTTTGTGTTAATACTGGCGATCCTGCTGATACCGGAGAGCCCGGTCCATCCGAAAAGAATCTATTATTAGACACAGGTAAAACTCGTATTGCGCCACTTGGTGGACGATTCACTTGAACTTGTTGTGGTTGTTGTTGCTCATCAACGAAACTACTATTACGACCCAAGCCACTGTATGTTGGGCTATAACTAGAAGGTGATTCTACTGGTGGTGGTAAATAATTTGTTTCTTCTTGGATTGGTTGCTGTCCAACAATTATTGGCCTCTGTTGATTACGTCTACCAGTTTGCCGTTGTGGATCATTTGGATTGATGTACTCAATATCTTTAGCTAATTTACCATGCGGAAATTCACTTCCTTCGGATGATGTTACGTCTTCCTCGTCTAGGTCCCATTTTTTTTCTGGAAAATCAATATTTGGTTTTCCTTCTAATGGTTCATGCGTTCTATATACTTTGTCATACGACCTACTTTTCTTTAATGTATCTCCATCAGCTTCACTTCCATCACTGTTCAAATGCCTAAGATTGGTTCGAGATCCAGCCCGCGAACGTGGCAATGACATTTTCCAATTAGGATCTTCTTTTAAGGCCTTCTTTCGATAACAATAGACAGCACACACAATACACATTAAGATTGGAGTAATGGCAAGAAAAACAATTCCGGTCGCAATCCATCCAGCACGACGCGCATAAAATACTTCGCCTGAAAACATATATTTTATTTAACATTAATATCAACCTTTAAATTAAAACTATAAGAAAAATATTTTGAAGAACATTATACTTACGCAAACATTCAGTGTAGCCATGAACAGGTGGATCCCATCTACCTTCTGATGTACAACTTCTTCGGGCATCCCCAATTAAGAAAAACCCTTCATTACATTCATATGCTACTTGCGTTCCAGGCGTAAACAAGAAAGAAGACTTTCGACCAAATCTTGGGGTTTCGAGTATACCACATGATAAAACACGTCTTTGCAATGAGATAAAAAAAAACTGTGAATTAAGCTGTAAAAGTAAGTATAAATACTAAAACATACCTTTCATTAATTGCTCGAATATTTACAGCACTGTCATAGTAATTTTTAGTGAAATGAGCCATTTCCCTATCTAAAGACATTCCAAAATCAAATCGACATTGATAACTTTCACCACACAATTCACTAGCTCTGTTAATATCAACTGATCGATTTGGCGGCAGAAAATCTCTTGGTTCTCTAATAAAATTTGGCAAAAATGTTGCATTCGCATAATAGCTTGCAGTTCTTCCAAATTCTCTGGTGAAAAGTGCAGCACCAACTCCTACTCGTTCTCGATCCGCTAACATCCCTGAATAAAAAATACAATAATATTTTTATTTTTATTTTATTTCAAATATTATTAACCTTACAATGTATAGCAAAATCGCGATGTGCGCTTTCAAAATTATTCAAATTAGTACTAGCAACTATTCGACCATCGGGTAATGTGAAATCATCAGCCATATCCCAGGTCCATGTTCCTAGTAACCCTCTTGTTTTGTTCTGTAATATTTATATAGTTAATTGAAACATTTATAGAAAAAAACATATTTATATTACAATGAATGTCCACGGAAGATACACTCTTGCTGTCATGAAACCGGCATTTTCAACAACTTCAACTCCAGCTCCAGATGAAAACATAATAACAACTTCCGATTGATTCAAAATATATGTTGGTGTATAAACAGTAACACCATGGAATGACTGGAACTTTAAACTAGGTCTATCGAAGTAAATTCTTCTTCCATCTGCAAAAACGTCTAATCGATATCTCCATTGTGCATGTCTGGGACGTATTCTAACTTCAATAACTGTTGTTGAAGTATTACCGCGCGCTGCAATTGATGTTAACTGTGTTGCCATAACATTACCATGAACATTTCTATGAACTTGTTCGAATCGCCCTTGAACATCGAGTGGAATCCCGGAATCGTTACATCTCACCAAAACAAATTCCCCCATTCCATTGAAAGTATAATGTAAATTATCGAAAGTGACCATATGTGGATCTCCAAATACAGTAGCAACGGATGGCGATTGATATGAGACACAATCTTGCGTTGGACGACGTTCAAATCTAAATGTTTCACATCCCACCGCTTGTTCATCTTGCCAAAAACAACATGAGTAATATGGGCGCACGTCATTAAACCATGTTGATAATGTCGGCACTTTGTTTGCTTCATTCCATGGCATTACACCTATGTTGTGATTTCTACGAGGTCTAGAGCCCCACATTTGATCATATGACATCATTAAAAATCCATTACGATCATAACAGCATTGCTGTTCAGATCCTTGTATATTAGGCTGTCCTGTTTTAACGCAGTGAATTGCACCTTTATGATGGCGACATGTTGGATTGGCATCACGATCACAATCAAAGTCAGGCATAAAGCGACCTTTATCATATGTTGCATGCTCAAGAGTACAAGGACAAACGGGAATTTCTGCAGCAAAATTTCGCAAGAATCGATCAGTTCGTAACCAGTTTTCACAAAGTGCACGTGGCCAATTACGACCATGCATTCGTTCCCATTGCGGATTAAAGTACCAACCAAGTGGAATAGGTTTTGACCATAGTGTTCTAAAATGTAAAAAATAAATTGAAAAATTGAAAGTAGGTATTTGAAATTTGTTATCATTGAGACTTTGCTTGTAGATATTAATACTTACGGACTAATTCTTAAGCCTGAAAAATTCTCAGGATTTGTTAAATTAATCTGAATAAAACCAAATTGCATATCAACATGACGTCGGTTATCACGTTGTCGATAGTTTCCAGTTGCAATTACATAAACTCCAGTATTTGTAATACCAGTTTCAAGTGCATCAATATATTCTAATTGTGGTCTGTATTTATTGAAACAGAAATTAAAACGAATTAAAGTAAGATTCTATGAATATAGTGAAAAAAAAAACAATAAAAATATTTTTTATTTACCGAATTGTTGATTCACGATAGCCATACAGTGATATTGTAATACCGGCATTCAAATTTGTTGTTAAATTTTGTCGATTCCATTCAATTCGTACTTCGGCTGGTGCCTTTTCATAAACATCATCTCCTCGAAAGAATATTCGATCAGTTGCTGTAGCCGGTGTTTCTATAAAATTAAAAATTCAAACAAAATTAATTAATATTAACGCTATTATCTTCATTATCATAAAATCATATTTAAAATTTTAGGGTATATTAATTAAATTAACTCACCGACAAAATATCTTCCTCTCCACTTATAGTTCTCTGTACCAATTGAAATTTCAAATCGTACATAACCCTGTGCAAATAGGAATGGTTGCACACAAATTGCTCTATTTCGGTCAATTATATGGCCTTCAACACCCACTGTATCAAATTTACATGAAACACGTTCATCTGGATTAAAGCATGGCCCAGTTATGTTAACCACGGTACCACCTAACATATTACCCGATTCGGGCGCAAAGACCAATGGTAAATGTGCCGCGTCTATATAAGTTAAAAAACACAATATTTTAATTTTGTTTTTTTTTTGTAGTACATATTTTGAGTAATATTAAGTACAAATTATAAATAAAAGAGATATAAACTTATATAATGTCCATACTATAAATCTACGGTATGAACTAAATGAATATTATCCTCCCTTTTAATATGTATATGAAACCACTACGTCTATTAATGGAAATATACTCTTAAATAGAAATATTAAAAAAAAAATGCTTTCTTTTTTGTGTTTGCACGCGCAGTACACCAAACGTATGCTAGTTATATTTAAACATATTATTTTATATACATACCAATATCCTTGTTACACGTTCCCAACATAATTCTTTCATCTAAGCGGAATATATGGCGACCAGGAAAACCATTAGCCCATCCTCTTCCGGTTAAATCACGAAGTACAGATGCTTGACTGTAAGGCCTATACTCATAAGCTTGTGTTCCATTTCCCGCATTAAAACCAATCTATAAATTGAATCGAATTAAGAACAAAATAGACGCATAGCACCATTTTGTTTCAGCATTGTTCATTATGATGCATAGTATTAATACTAAATAAGTATAAAATTAATTCTCTTTTGATCAGAAAAACGAAAATGAAGTAAAGGAAAAAAATTCCAAAAATATATTTTATTATTATTTATATATTTAATAAATATTAACTTGTCTATCCATACGTCTTTTCCACCTGAATAGAGGCTATAGAGGCTACTTAATGGCCTAATGGAATATTAAATGAAAATACCAATAATATTCTAAAATCTATAACTCGGTCAATTATTATTTTATACAAAATATGTTATTCAAGGGAATCAAACGTTTTCCAATTAATATTATAGAAACCAAGATAAGCTATTGAAATATCTAGCTCTGTTTTCATAACATTTAAATATATTTGGTATTCTGAAGCACTTTCACATCAACACAAAAAATAGAAGGAAAAAAAACAGACAAATTAAAATGGAACACTATATATCATAAAAAGAATTCAGTATTATTATATCTGAAGAGCTGAATCACATTGAAGAAAATAAAATTGATATAATAACTTTTCTTTTGAACAGACCAAAAAAAAAATAATTCTCTTTTATCGATATTATTGCTAAAACGCTTCATATATTTTACTATTTCACTATTATTTTTTTTTGAACAAAAAATATTATATTGATAAAAGAAAATATAATATCGTTAGTAAGAGTGTTAAATGTTTGTATCTAGATTTGATTATTTCTACACTGTCGATTTGTTTAATTAAAAACTTCAAAAAAAATTAAAGAGTTTTGATAGAAAAATCTTATTAAAGTTTTAATTCAATTATACTTACGTAAGCTGGAACACCACCTTCGCCACCAGATGTATCACCTAAAATTTAAATTAATACAAATTTAAAAACTATTCAGAAAACTAATTTCTTCTTTAAAAAAAAAGAACATATATACTATTCTCCCTGTTTAAGAAGAAGAGTTAAATAAAGAAAAACAAAAATTATTGACTTACCACCAGCTTCAGTGTGGGATGACCAATTAATATTGATATAATTGAAGATAGCGTACGTGTACACTTCATCGGTTGCTAAAACCATTTGAAATGAATTGGTCTGCAAATAACATATCATATATTTAGATATAACAGAAATAGACAATAATGTGACAATTAAAGGTATTATGTTTTTGTTTCTCTGTTTTCTGTGTATATGGCCTATGTATTGTACGAGTGGAAAGTATAAACATGTGTTTCGAAGTAAAAGATAAAATTGTTGATTATGTTAGAAATGTAATGAGTATATATAATATATAATATATATATACATACCTATATAAAAGATGAGTAACGATTATTTCTAAGATGTGATTAGAATTTTTATGATGTGCAGCCAATTTATTTTATTATCAATATTAGAGTAAATCGTAAATGGTTTTTCTTTTCAATAATAAACAGATAATTATTTTTGATGGCCAAATTATTTGTTTAGCTTTAAGTATTAGTATTTGTTTTTGTGTGTTACATAGATATAGCAATTTTATTAATTACTATTTGAATTGATTATTAATATGATAAAAATGAGTCTATTTGATATAATTTATAAAAAATAAAAGCAATATTTTATTGAAACTTTAAATATTATTAAAAAAAAAAATGTTTTGATTTCCTAATTAATTGAGTTGTGACTGGAACGCAATATAAATCACAGAGAAAATTAACCACAAACAAATTAAATGATTTTGTTTTGCATCTCTAATGCTTTTAATTTCTAATTAATTTTTGAAAAAACTTTCAATATTTTTTAAATTCCATAATAAATAAACTGATTTTATTTTATCCATTATTGTCATCAAACCACATTTAAAATTCACTTGTGATTCTAATATAAAAATATTTATTACTTTAAAATGTAATATTAAGAAAGATAAATAAACACATTTGCATATAAATTGGACAATTTAATTTATAAATTTATTTAATGTTTGGCTTCCGACCAATGTCGTACATGCAAAGCACCTAAAAACCAACCAAAAACCAACAAAAAAGAACCAAATAACAAAAATAATAAAAATATGTTTAATTTTCTAGAAAACATAATTAATTAACATTAACATAATTTTTCCTTTTTCTTACATCTTACGCTCCACAGAGCTTTCGAAAATGTTTAAATCATTTTCTGCTCACAACGCAGAACGTAATTCTGTATTATGTATTTCCTTCTACTTCGATAATTGTATATAAAATAAAGCGCACATTACATGATTATTCGTTAACAAAAATTGGATTGAACAAAAAGAGTACGAAGAAAAGAAGAGAAAAAAAGGATTGCGCTAATTTACAAAACATGAAAAACAGGAAATGAACATCGTCGTTAAATACATGGTAAAAGTTGTTGGTACCATAAAAAAAAGAAAAAAAAAAGAAAGCAATATTATATAATAAGAGATTAGTAATTGAAATCAATTATTTAAATTGCATTGTTTCCACCATTTCATTTCCGTTTTTTTTTTTTTTTGGTTTTTGCTTTTAATACCACATGTTTTTTACCATTTTTAAATCTATATTATAAATTTAAGTTGTGTGTGAATGTTGTAAACATTTAAACTGCTGGTATACATATATTTATATATATATTATATACATTATACATATATTAGACTGGTCCTTATTTTTAAAAATGAAAATTTTATTGGTCTCACGCTCTCACCTCCTACATTTTTCCATTTGATATAAAAATAAATCATTGTATTTATACTGTTCAATTATTTATTTAGAAATTAAATTTACTGAATTTGGTGAAATGAAACATAAATTTGAAAAAATTATTGTTTTTTTTTAACATTTTTTTTACTTTAGCCCCGAATATCTATGTCATAATCTAGATACTTCACCGGCTTGGCGTTTATGGTAAACGAACGGTTTAACAATTTAATACTGCGAATAAGAATAAGAAAATATTGAAGTTTTGTGACTTCATTCAACAGTTATAGGGTTTCGAAGATGAAAAAACACAAATACTCAAAATAAAAAGTTCAACTGGCTTCCGCGGTGGTCAAATGTTAAATTTTGGGAAACCATCAACCACCCTAATACATATATATTTTATGTGCGGAAATTCCTCGATTAACTTAATTAAGATTATGCGAAACGATTAAAAAAAAATAATATGATGATGTTATGTATGCTAATTGAATGTAAAATGATGAAAAAAAAAGTAAAATGTAAAACTCAAAATGTAATCAAAATGGAAAAAATTTCAATTGCAAGTTGTATAGAAACGGTAGTAGTTACAGTACAGCATTTTGTAAATATTAGAATTTATACAAAAAACAAAAAATGAAAAAAATACAATAAAATAAAATAAATGGAACATATTTTCATTAAAATGATTTATTATATTGGAAAATCTGACATGTTCCGTGCGTTATATAAATTGAATAAAAACTACTATTTATTGTGCATCAAAAACTATGAAATTATATTTTTATTTTTGTGTTCATCAACTATATATGCAATAAAATTTGGTACAGATTGTGGCTAAAAGGTTTACAAAACAGAAATATCGCGTGTTATTACTTAAGCAGAATTGCAAATATGTCAATCTATATATGCATGTAACGTGATATTTTAAGTAATATTTTGTGTTATATGCCTCATAACATGGTTATGTCCATGCCACTTTTCCATAAATTCAATTTATATAATAAATCATTAATCATATCAAAAGCATAAAGGTACGAATAATTATTATATCACACCACAATAACACCAACCTCAAACGATACCATACCCATAGCCATACCCAACCCATATTATTATTATATTATTCATGTTTATTATAGATTTGTTGCTAACAAATTGTTTCAATTCATAAATACATATAATTTTTGAATGATTATTAATGTTATGCTATGATTATTTCTATTTTTGATTGTAATTTATGATCAGAATCAATTTAAGCATATTTCACAATCAATTCAAGTGTTTCGAATAAAAATAATGAATAAATAAACAAAAAAAAAAAAAACATAAAATTATAAAATCTATTTATATTTAAACTCTTAAAACGTGTTGTGATTGTATTCAGGGTAGGCACAATTTAAATGTAAACGATGGCTATTCAACATTTATATACATTTCGAGTGCTCATAGACACATACTTGGAAAATAAAACCATACAGAATAATTTCATATCAAATATAATATAATATTACTTACCTTATATAATGTAATATCAATTCCACCAGCAAATGTCATATTTTTCCATGTCACAAAAACTACGTGCTTTGGAATAAATGTATCAGCACCCACAACCCCTTCACGTATATCCCACATTACACGTTCACGTACCTCAACACCAAATCTATCGGTTCTTGTTTGTAAATCACGCTCTTGTCTAAAGGTAGAATATAATATTACGTTTGTGCGGTGGCATCAGACCAAAGTTATATTGAGTTGATAGAATGTTTATGTTGTTTTATTATGATGATGCCAACAGAAAAAGTGGAAAAGAAGAATAAAAATATAAATAAATAAAAATAAATATAAAAGTGGAATAAAAACAAAAACAAAAAAAAATCTTTTGTTATGGTTACTATAATAGATATTTATCATTTTCGTTATAAAAAAAAATTTGCATAATAAAATGTGGAAGACAAAATAAAGGAAATATAAAAAGACAGGGGAACACAAGAAGCCCCACTGTAATGATGAAAATATGGTGGATTTTAAATGTTTGGTGATGTAGTCATTTGGAAAATGAGTGTGAAAACTTTTGGATTATCTTTCTACAGAATTTTAAAGAGCATAAGTATTTTCTTTTTTGTCGCAATTTGTTTTTTTTTTTTATTTCTTATTTTTTGAAAATATTGTTACAAAACAGCTACTATTCATCAATTTTGATAAATATGGGAGTATGTAACAATGCAATAACCATTCAGTTTTCATGCAATAACAATTCCAACAACAGAAAGAAAAATCAAATAAAAATAATATTACAAAAGCTTTGTAAATAAATGAGTAATGGATGAAAGAAAAACAGAAGCTTTTATGTTTTTTTTTTATAATAGAATTTTTAAATGGATTTTCAATACTCTGCATATACCATGCACACATACATTGAAATGACAAACATAAATTATAAATATGGGAAATTGTGTGCTGTAACGTTTAACGGAAATATTTATAATGTTTTTTTTTTATCTGTGGGCGTTTAGCTTTAGTTGAATATTTAATATACATAAATACCGCATAGCGCGATATGTGATGGATAATTTCTTCATATGTAAAAAAATATTATTTTTAGGTCAAACATGTCTTTGAATTTCGTTAGCTTTACCCAATGCAAAATTCATTTGATATATATGTTCCTATCTACGTTCTGAATAAAAATAAATTTCCCCTACTACGACAATTACGTTTACTCTTCATAATATATACAATTTTCTATAAGCCTTAAGCAATTTAAACAAAACAAAGACAAAGAAAAAAAAAATATAAATTCTTCTACATACATTATTATTCTCAAGTAATCGTTATATTTAACAAGCCATTCTTATATGAATGTATCTCTAGTGCCGTTCTATTTACAAGTTATTAAAGAAATTCAATGAAAAAAGAACAACAAAATTTTCAAGCTGAAAGCTGAAAAAAAGATAAATAGTTTCAGAAATGGAAACAAAAAAAAAAGGAAGAAGAACAGAATTTGTAGATTAACTTCGCCACAGTGAGTAAAAATGTTAATTGTACAAACAAGAAAACTTCTTGGTATTGTTTTCAATTTTCTAAAGAAAAATAAAAACAATCATACAAAAATCCCAATGTCTAATACGTTTTTCTTTTTACTGAAAGAACAAATTCTCTTTTTATTTTAATTAAAATAAAACAGTTTTTTGCAATTAGTTACTATACAAATTTTTATGTCATGAGCAAGTTCTGCAAACAAATAATAAACTTATAAATCAGTATTACGAGTTCATATAAAAATAAAATAAAATATGTTTTACTTTAATTAACTTGTTATAACCGAAGTTATAGCCACGTCATGGTGACTTCATGAAAACTATTTTCAAATTTGTAACAACTTAAAAATGCTTGTTTTTAGAATTTCATCCAGTTTTAGTCTAATCGAGAAATATGAGGTATTATGTTCTAATTCATATTTAGGTGCACGAGCTTTGCTAAGAATTTACGTTGTGATAAATTTAAAATAATTTAAAATGCACTTAATCTAACGTTATCTTTGTTAGATAAAACTTAGTTTGTTTTTTTTTGTTTCTTACTATTTGAAGAAAATTTCTCAATAACACTTATAGTTAGTTATATATACGTATGACTCGACTTATGAATCATTTTATTAAGAAATTCGTGCACCGATATTTATACTACTATCGTCGTTGAAATATACAATTTTCTATTTGAATCACGTATAGCTGAAATATCGGATAATGAATTCATTAAAGTTCATCTGAAACGCATTGCACGAATTTTTCCATGCATAATACACAAAAGATAGAATACGATACGATAGCATTACAATACGATTACCTATATAACTGGTTAATATATATGTAGAAGCGAATGTACCTACTTTAAAAATATAAATAAAAAACAAGCAAAAAAAAAAATTTTTTTGATCGACTAGATTATACCAAGGAATTTCTGTACATAGTGTGTATACTAGGCGAAATGAATATACATATAAGGATGAAGTGTTTTACCGGAATTTTAAGATGAAAATATATGGCATTATTTTCATGTGATGCGGTAGTTTGGTTACCAACTCTCTATATATATATATAAGTGTGCACCTACTTACAGATTTTAAAATATAAAATGATACGCTCATTTTACTGATATTGGTTAAATGACACCATTTTATGTGAAATTTTCGTATTTCTAATTCCATTTATACATATAATCTAAGTAGAATACTAAGAACAAGTAGAATAGATAGCAGTATAGAAACAGGGAGAACAATGCATGGATAACTAATAACTAAAACACCACCCAGACTGATTGAAGAGATGCGGTAGGGTTTGTTGATAAAGCAATTTTGTAAAAGCAAAGATCAAGTCAAAGTTGACTACAAGTTGAATTCAATTGATTAAGTCATTTAAACTTTATAGTTTATTGTACTCTTATTATATACAATATGTTACCATTTTCTATGATTATATAAGTGTCAAGTACGTGAACGATATCAAATTTACAATATCCTATTGTATGTATGAATAACAAAATATTTAAACATATAAATAAATAGACTCCACACAAACTTATATTGAATATATTTGAAGTTTCATTACCAGTTTAATTAAAACCTATTAAAAATATATATATGTTTTCTGTTTGTTCTAGAACAAATACGTTCATGTTCGTTCACATAAATATTTATTGACGATATGTTATATGGAATTTTAGTTCGAAGTAAATACTTTAATCAACATTCCCGGATATCCCACGTAAATTCGTTTTTTCTTCTTCTTTATTAATTTAATATTAGATATTTTGATTTTAATGAAATTATTACAAGTATTGAATATTTCTATAGATAGTAAAAACTAGAGGTCGGACTTTGAACAAAAAAGTATCGATACTCGATTAATCGATTATCGCTTTTTTCTATGTCGATTATTAATGAGAATCGGTCGAAACTACGATACCGATACCGATTAATCGAAAATTAAAAATTAGTTTAAATGATATAAAAAGACAGATAACATATTTAAATTCAGTGTT
>JAABKK020041577.1:0-13184 GCA_011634745.2 Catotricha subobsoleta | reverse complement strand
AACCCGAATTACTCCGGATTGGGATATTTTCACAAAGAGAGAATGATAGGTTTATAAAAGAGAAATATAACGAAGAGTTCCCCACTTATCCCCAGTGGGGCCCTAGCGGGGGAAAAAAGTTATTCAACAAAATGTATCTTTTTCTACCGAACATTGGTACAATTTACTGAACATTTGGATTGTTTTCTACCAAACAAAAGGTTTACTTACTGGTAGAATAAATAATTCCCATTTGTATTATTCAGTTTTGAAAAGCAAACTACAAGCATGTCTCCAAAATCAATTAGAAAGCAAACTAGCATAGTTTGCACTTTAATCTTTTTTATGTTTGTTTTCTTTAACACATTTCCCCTGGGGGTGAAATTAAATCAAATATTGACAAAAAATCATAAAAAAACAAGAAAGACCATTAAAATTGGATTAGTATCCAATATATTTATATGCACACTACATGTAACTTGGCCACTAATTCCCGAGATTAGACAACCACAAAAAAAAATGGCCTTTCAACCTTTGCACATAACCTTTGACCATTTGGGGTCAAGATTGGTTTCGGTCACTTTAAAACATTATATAAGTTTTATGCCGATTGAAAACACTATACTTTCTGAGAAAAATGACATTTGACCTTTGGCCATGACCTTAGACATTTCGCCAGGACCTTTAACCTCTTTTGGGTCGAGATCACATTCAGTTGCTCTACAACATAGTAGGGGTAAAACCCGCCTTTCGTATATCTATCTTTTAGATAAATTATTTTATGTTTTTATTTAAATGTTTAATTATATTGTTAATATAAACGTTCCATTTGCATTGTAATAAAAAAGGAATAAAATTTTCTAAATAGATTTTATAAATTATTGTTTTGCTATGCGCGGCCTGCTGGACTCATGCGAATTAAGAAGGATTAAATAAACAAACGATAATTAACCAATTTTATAATTTTACGAAAACTGTAAAATGTTTATATTTTATGTACAGATGGATTTTATATTTCATATTAAAATACCAACCCTGAGTGGGAATAGTATTTTGAAAGAAATACACGCCTGAGTATGGGCGCTAAATATTTCCTTATAGTTTAGTTTTCTTTCTTTTTCGAACATTTTCGGTCTGTGCAAACATGAACCCGAAATACGAACATTTAATTTTTTTTTTTCTTATATAAAATGGGTCATATTAACATTACTTACATTATTCATTTGTGCAACAATTTATTTACAGACTACAGGCGAGTCGTATACCAATATTCCACAATGGATCTTTACATTTCAATCCTATTACACAAGCTACAAACTACCAAATAAAATCTATACAGAAAATACTGAATAATTATTTTAAAGAAAAGTAAGAATGATATGAATTATAAATTTAAAAAAAAAGAAAATTTAAATGTAAATTAACTATAAATATTTTAGATATTTGGAATGAAAATAATGATAAGATTATATTCAAAATATTTCGATTAAAAATTAAAAAACCTTATTGAGTATATACTTATCGGTCTACTTAACAAATGAACGTATTATATATGTAATACTGATTGAATTCAATTCTGATACTCCAAATATGTTAAATGTAATCAATACTATATGTGCTATATAATACCCGACCACATCATCTATCCTCTGTCTAATATTTTTCATTTCTCCACTATAACCTATTTTTGTTTATCTGGCGAACGAAGGTGGTACAAATTAAAAGGGTGGGTGCGATACCAATTAGTACAAATTGAGAGTACTAAATATTTATAATGAATAATAATTAAAATTCCCATTTTTGCTGGCTGTGCTAGCGTCTGACGGACGCAAATATATAATTTTTGACCACAAAAAAAAGTCACACAATTTTGTTTTGCCAAATATATTACCCTGGATTACTTTTTTTTAATTTACCCCCACCCAGAGGCACATGCTTTTCATTTTGGGGGGAGGGTGGTTAGAATTGTGTAATTTTTTTTTTCAAAAATTCAAGTTAGAGCTAAAAATAAAAAGGCTTTCACTTCCCAAAAACAATCAATAACCATCGACCATGAGGGGGTATCACCAACTCCCCCTCTCCCGTGCGTATGTCTGCCCCCGTGTGCACTGCCATTGCGATTGATTTTATAAATATATTACATTTTCTATTATTTATTGTAAAAATATAAAAATATTTATTCAATGAAAAATTGAATTTTCAGGATTGAAGAAACGTTTAAACCTGCTTTAGAACGGTATGTTTTGATTTTTATGAATTAAATTTAATGATTTAAAAAGTATAAAATAATAAAAAAAAAAAAAAATAGCTAAATCCAATTACGTTAATTTAAAATATATCTATATATATCGTTGATCTGGGCAATTAGAGGTGCTATCTGCAAATGTCATAAGATTGTATAATGTGCTCTTCGTAAGTTCGGAACATATGCAGATAATTGCTTATGCATTTCGTGACATTTGTAGATAGCGTCCAATACCATTCATAATATTTGCAGATAGTACCAAATGTTTGTCGTGACATTTGTTGATAGCACCCTAATGCCCATATCAACGACGATACATTCTAAATTAACGTAATTGGATTTAACTATTTTTTTTTATGATTTTATACTTTTTAAATCAAATGATCTGAAATACGTAAGTGGGTATTGCTCGATGTATTTGAGCAAAATGTATATATGTAGCGATTCGGAAAATCGTTCGGAAAAATATTTCCAAGCATATTAAAGATAAAACAAAGTATAAAATAACTTTTCAGTAACAATTAAAGTATTTTATAAAAATATTTACAGTGCGATTAGGACAAAATTTCATTTTCATAACAATTACAAGAAACGTACATGTTTTTCTATAGAAAGATTTTTCTCTTTTCGATCATCCCAAAAACAATTTAAGAATGAAGATTGATATATTGCGAAAAACATTTGTTTAACGCGCGTTTATCAATAATATGCATGGAAATATTCTTTCGGATGTTTTTTCCTATTTCAACTTGCACCCAAATGATCCTTTGCGCTTTCACGATTTTTTACGAATTTCGTATTACGAAATAAGAGGTAAGTAAGTTTGAATCACTTGGAATCACTTTAATCGATTGTGTGAACATAAAATTATGCATCGTGTGCAATCCAATGATTACATTATGTGCTGACCCGTTAGCATTCGCTACTATTAAAAATATGAACGATTGCCGATATCACATCAATTGTTGCCTGGTGTGAAAACAATAGAATTCAACTTAACATCGAAAAATGTACAACAATTAACTTTAGCAGAAAAAGGACTTACTATCAATATCATATGTATAACATTAATTTGTGGTCATTGAAAAAGATAAATTCAGTAGTTGACCTCGGGATTACCCTTGATACTAAAATGACATTCATTACGCATATCGGTAAAATAATTTCTACAGCTATGTCGATGCTTGGTTTTATAATGAGAATGGGCCGTGAATTTGATGATCCATGTACGCGTTAAAAAATACTATATTGCTCATACGTTCGGCCCATACTCGAATACTCATCTGTCATATGGAACCCGTCCAATTCAACACATATTATGAGAATTGAGTCTATGCAACAAAAAAAAGTTTCTGTTGTTTGCTTTACGAAAGTTGGGATGGCGAGATTCTCTTCACATTTACCATCATATGAAAACAGATTATATTTTACTAATTAACTTGTCGGCCTTAGAAACACGTAGATTAGTTGCATGCACCATATTCATTTACAAATTATTAATAAATAAAATTGATTCACTTAGATTTAATGTAGTCAATCAACATCAACATTCCTGATAACCGTTTACGTACCCAACCGTTTTTGTATCTTGTTCGCTTGACTTGCATAGAACTAACTATGGAAAATTTGAACCGATGAACAAAATTTTTAATAAATATGTTACCACTTAGTAGATTTTATCTCATCAGAATCATTGAAAACGGCATTTAATATCTTTTTAAAAAGTGATCATAAACACATATGATTACATCATATATTCTAATGATGTTCATTTATTTAACAGAATTTTTGAGATTGAAGAAAATCGTTATTGCCAAGGAGCCCTTACTGCTGAAGGCAATTCATTTGAGCTATGGGACGACAATACGAAGGTGATATTCTTAAACAAATATGATAAGATAATTATGTAAGTTAATTTTTGTTATTATTTAAATCATATATGGCTTTGTAACTTGGGAAAAGTTCTTTTTTAGTGTTTTTTTTTCTGTTTTGCTTACTTTCTTTTGGCTTTTTCTCACGATTGGTTGGACGGATTTTGATGATTAACATACCGTTGGTCGCAGTATGGATATTTCGTGAAAATATATAGATTTTGGTTTTCATACTTTTTGGTTTTGATTCAAAAATTCAAAAAAAAAACAGTTTTTAATTTTCTTCAAAAAATTATTTCCTTTGATTTACGCGACGGTCCAAAAAAAAGCCCAAAGCTCTTGAAAATATATTGGAGTCAATCTGTATAGTGGTTTTTGGATCGTGACATTCAAAAATGCGTTCCAACGTCCACAATTTTCTCTGGATTTGAAACTAAAGCCTAAATATTTTGATGTCGACTTAATTCTGCGTCTAACGGTACGTCAATCATCAAGATCCGTCCACTCCACTGTGGTTTTTATCCGGTACTGTGGAGTTATTTTTTTTTTTTAAAAAAAAAACACTTACTTATTTGTTTCTTCAATACTACGTTTTATTATCGTAAGTTATCATACGATGCATTTCGGGTTAATCCTTTCATCAGGTGTATGTTCTAGAGCAACATATAATATCATACATTATAGCATATAGTCAAAAATCAAAACCAAGAGCCGTTGCTCTAAGTAAGATATTTTTTTTTTCGAATATATTCAATAATTTTGACAGAATGTTGGTTTTTATTATTGCGATATCATATATAATTTAAGAAATCAATGTCTTTTAAGTAATGTGTGTGGTGAATATTTATGATGTTTGTAAATTTGAAAAATTTGTTATGTTTAAAAAGAAGGAATGCTTTTTATTTTTGACTATATGTTATATAATGTATGATATTATATGTTGTTCTAGAACATACACCTGATAAGGGGATAAACCAGAAATGCAATTGTTTTCTTTTCAAAAATAAAATAACTCCACAGTGCCTATAGTCTCTATATTAAAGATAGTTGAGACAATAGCGTACTCACCATTTCTCAAAACGGTCATGCAACCTCAAAAAAATTAAATTCATTAGTTTCACCATTTTTATATATATTATTTCAATAGTGTTTCATTAAATAATTTATTTAAAAATATTTAAGAAACAAAGACATAAAATATGAACATGAAATTTTACTAAAAACTTTACGGGGTGAAAAGCTAAAAATTTTTTTATGTTAAAGTTGCAGTACCGTTTTGAGAAAGGTGAATATTAATTTACAAAAAACCGTTGTATGTCTCAACTATCTTTTATATAGAGACTATAACAGTGCCCGAAAAAAAACCACAAAAATAATAAATAAAATTATATTAAATTTGGTAATTCAAGAGCTTATAAATGTAATTGCATTATAAGTATAGCATTGTACACATTACAAGAAAATGTAATAGCATTTTACGAGTTTAATTTTACATATACCAACAATTTAATTGTGTACTGAAATTAATAGATCTCATAATACTAAATTGGAAAGAGAAGTGGAATTGAGCAAATTAATGGTCAAACATTTGCAAAACGTTTGTTTAATAATGTAAGTTATTAAAGTAATTATGATAAAGAATAAAAGACTGGATACAAGGTTAGAATTTTGAAAACAAATTTGATTTGCGATGTGCAATAAGCCTCTGGAAATTATGAAAATGGCAATATTTCAAGTATTGTAATTATCTACAATCTACCGTTCCAAATAATTGTATATTTCTGTATTATCAACTAGATAGAAAGTAAGTCGGTTGAACTTGAATTATAGAGAATTAAAGTGTTGGGTGCCCGCGGTAGATAAAACAAATGTTACATATCGCACTTTTGTTCGAAAATACTATCAAATACTTATTTCGCTTTCAATTTAGATTTACTAGAAGAAGCGCTACTAAAAATACTAAAACTTGCACTAAATTCCAGAAATTTAAAATTAAAAAAAAAGCTCATTCCTATAGAAATTAATATTTTTAGCCATTATCGCATGGTTTATATTAGTTCTTCAGCTTGACGATATATCTCGGAAGCCGGACTTTCAATTTTCTTATATTTTGTCTCATTTAGAAATTAATAACCATTTTCGGAAGATTCGATATTAAAAAATGATGAAAATAAAAGTTGTGCTGTGAACCATTTTATCCAAATTAAAAAAATTCTATTAAATCCAATTTCAATTATTTGAAACTAATCAGCAGACGAATTACTGCTAAAACTCGCACAAGATTCGCGTTGCATCACCAAAGTCAGTAGTGGCTCTTCAAAATATAATGTACTCGTAATTCCGGAATTTCTTGGATTTTTTTTTTGAATTTTTAAGAATTTTTTGGAGGACATGTTCTCTACATCTACCTAACTTATGCAGAAATGCAATTTATTGGAAATTTTTTGTCCACTAATATTGCCGTTAACACATCGAGGAACTAAATTGATTGATCAAAATCCTGCTTAATACAACGTTAATCAGTAGCTTAAGCGTTAGCGTTAATTGAAATTCATAAATATTTTTTTTATTATTATCGTTTCAGCGTATTTTATCAACCATTAGATAAGTAAATATAATTTAAAGTTTATGGCTTTTAATAAGTGCTTTGCAATTATAATTAATTAATTTTCCATAGATTCACCGGCGGCCTAGAAAAGTCTAATGGAGCAATGTGTCGCAAAAATAACGATAAATATAATTGTTTTAAAATTTATAAAAGTCTTACAAATTATCCCATTGATCAGATAATAAAATTGATTAATGAACATTACAAAATTAAAAAGTAAATAAATTTTATATTAAATAAGTTCATTCCATTCGATATTCCGTCTTTAATAATATATATTAGTGATTAGTGATAGAATTTTTTTTATTCGTACACGAACATTATTTTTGTTAGAAACAAAAATGAAACTTAAAAATCATATTAGCCAGTGGCCGATGTGTTTTAGGTTGGCTCCCATCTAGGGAGTTATATATAAGCCGATTTTGAACAGACTATATGACATACATTTTTCATTTCTTTAATTTTCTCTTAGTCAAAGGCTCTCCAGAAGGCTTCTAATGACCTTTATTAAGATGATGTATTACCCCGCTACGAATTTATGCGCTAATAAATTAAAAATTATTCCCATTTTTACATTCGTCAATAAACTACATAAATCTTATTATGTCATAAATGTATGTATGCTCTAGCATCTATGGCTGTCTATAGACCTATTTGAGTCGGCCACTTCGTTGAGTAACATTTAACCTCACATTCTTGTTTGTACAAGAATGAGATTAATTTTTTTGTAGAGTTTTGTGATTTAATTGTTTTAATAAAATATTAGACATAAAATTAAGTATTAAATTTCATATTAATTTGAGTTTTGCATCTACAGTATAAGTCCTCTAAGTGGACCACCCCTCCAAGTGGACCATTAAAATATTTTTTAATAGTGGTGTGAATAAAGGGCAATTATTTTGAGATTTTATTTTACAATTTTTCTTTGCGATTTTTACACAAGGATCCTCCCTTTGACCAAATTATCTCTAAGCGGCCCAATCCATCATTTGTCCGCGACGGCTGGTGGTCCACTTAGAGGACTTATACTGTATTAAGTCACATTTTATTGCAAAATACTTTTTGTTTGTACAAGAATGAGAATGAACAAAAATGATCAAAAATGAAT
Source organism: Catotricha subobsoleta (assembly GCA_011634745.2). Classification (NCBI taxonomy): domain Eukaryota; kingdom Metazoa; phylum Arthropoda; class Insecta; order Diptera; family Cecidomyiidae; genus Catotricha; species Catotricha subobsoleta. The sequence goes on along the minus strand of JAABKK020041577.1, from coordinate 5,373 downwards.
TAACGAAAGCAATTCTGACAGTTTTAGACCTGTTTGAGTTGTCCAAATTTTCTTCGTTAATTCATTTTGCTTCATTTTGTTCATTCTTATTTGTGTCCAAACAAAAATTATTTTACGTTTAAAAAGGTGACTTCCTAGATTTAATACTCAAACTTTTAAGAAAATAAGCATTTAATTTTACGTCTACTTGATTTTAAAGCAATAAAAACACAAATAAAACTCAAATTTTAGTTAATCTCATTTGTGTCCAAATGATTGTGAGGTTATGCCACTATACTTATCGAACTGAACGATCAAACAGGTCTATAGACTACAAAAATAAAACGTCTCACGGCTCATTTTTCATTATTCTAATATCAGTCTTAAGTATTTCTTCATTGTTCTAATGTCAGTCTGCGGTATTTCGCCGCCTTACTTTTGTAGTCTATTGATTTGATTTTATGTGCAAAAATTGAAAATATACTGATTATATTTGTTTCGTGATTTAAAATTTTATTAATTTTAACTAATTTATCCACTTTAACGACACCAAGACTATATTTCGTAGCTTAGACCATATATAAATGCATACAATAGTATTCTCATTTTTGTGGTCAAAACTGGATTTTTGATTAGAAATTTACGATTAAAACACAAGTGGTTTTAACCATAAATTGGAAAAAATCAGCAAGTCCTGGTACATAGATAGTGTTTAAGTAATGGTGGCTATCGGGCGGATATCCATGTAAATGAATTATATTAAACAATTTTGCTAATTATAATAATGGTTATATGTTTCAGTGCATCGGCAGAAGATCCATCAACTGTTAAAAATGAATTACCGACTGAAGAAGATTATAAAGACATAATATTAAATGAATACAGTAGATTATTGATGTAAGCTGTTAATTTTTGATAAGCACGTTTAGCGTAAAGAAAAGATCACGGCAATTTTTTTTTGTTTATTATTATTATGAATTCAATTTTATTGTTAAGCCATCAAAATACTTAATTTTCTTTTTACTTTTCTCAAATTTCATGCAATTTTTTTATCGTAAAATATAGAAATTTTCAATAAATGAAAAAAATAAATATTTTTTAGGGTTAAAGAAACGTTTAGTAAATCTATGGAGAGGTATGTTTTCACTTCTTTTTTTTGATTATTTAAATTTTTTAAACTGAAAAACAATAATTATTCTTATATCATTTTTATTTGAAACAAACTACCAAATTAATTGGTACACTACTTTATTTTTGTTATACTTATATTGGATGGATGGGTGGATGGAGAGGGGCGTTTTTGAAAAAACACTGCATGTAAGCCAGACCACAAGGGCCCATTATGTACCCCCGATGTTTAAGTTTTATTCGAATTCAAGAGATCATTGAACTCGTTGAATTGAGTGCACCAGCTCAAAGCGTCTAGAATTTGAGATGAAATTCCAGATTTTGAGGATTGCTGTACTTTGAACGACTCCGGAGTTGATAGCTGTTCCTCCAAAACTTCTTGGTATTTGAAAGAAGGGGCACGAACACACGAAATGTTTAGCCGTTTCCTCCTCTTGGGCGCAGAAGTCGCAGTCTGGGTCATATCTGATTCCTATACGTCTTAAGTGACCTGTCAAGATCCCCATTAATAGCCATAATTGTTTTTTTTTTTGAGCCCAAGTAAGTCTTTAGTAGATTTTGAGTTTGGCCCGCTCACAAAGAGTTTAGCCTGTCTACATGTACGAGTAGCGGAAGAGTTCAAGGCTAATTGTAGGCGATGAATAATCCATCTTGCGATGGCACTTTTGGGGTGGTTAGACGAAATGGCAATAATTGGTTCTTATACTTATATTAAAACCAGTTCTAAATTAAAATTCTAAATTCTTTTCTTATTTTACGAACAGTAAAATATAGCATGCATACATACAAAAATAAAGTCCTGTACCAATCCATTGGCAGTTTGTACCATCAACTAAATTTAATAAAACCCATTATTTATTTTCTAGCCTTTTTGCTGTTGAAGGAAATCGTTATTGTCAAGGTGTCATTAAAACTAAGGACAATGTTTTTGAGAATTGGAATGTATTTCACAAACAGAAAATCCTAGAGGATTATAAGCACGCAAATGAGTAAAATAGCATTTATTATTAACAAATATTTTTAGCTCGAACAACTTATTTGGTGATGATTCTCGGTCTTTTCGCCGAAACTTATTTTGCTGAGACTTATTTTTGCGAGATATGAAAAGAATGAAATAGTGTTGGATGTGAGAATGGTAGAATGGTAGCCAATTCTCTGTATATATAATTTCTCTTGACCTATCTGTATAATAAAACCGAAACAATAATAATAATAATAATAACGCTATTATCTATTCTTATTTTCTCGCACATGGAATGAAAACCAAGCAATTTAATTAATTTAATATTATATCAAAAATATAAATTGTGTATACTTACTTAAAAATAAATAAATATGTATATCCATTTTTAGAATGCAAGGTGATGAAAAAGAAAAGAAATTGAAAGTGTTAATGGAAACATACTTTCAAACTGAATGTTTAAGAATGTAAGTTATTAAAGTAATGGTCATAGAAATAGTTTATCATAAATCATTGTCATTGCACATACCTATCATCTGTAAATTAACGTCTGTAACATTGGCTATAAACAAGATTGAAATAAACTAAAACTTAGTTCGCTGAATTTCATCTAAAAATCTCAATTTTTTTTAAAAACATTCTATTCAACACATAATCAACAAATATGTTTCTATGATAGTGTTAACTAACAACAACAACAAACTCCAAACTAATTTTTATTTTCATTTTCTCATTTCAGCCTCTTTTTTGCGCCTCTAATTAAGTAAATATAATTGGATATCATTTTCTTTAAGTACCCGACCATTTATATTATTGATTTTATACGTCTGTTTTTTTCTTCCATAGATTCACTGGCGGCCCAAATCAAGAAATAGATATGACATGTGATGATTATAATTGTCGAAAAATACAAGACGCTTTTGGAGCTTATGAGCCAGATAAGATTATTCCATTTATTGAAAAACATTACAAAATAAAAAAGTAAATATTTTTTTTATTTTTCCATATTTGAGTATATTTAAATAAAAACTGATGAATACTATTATTTAAATGAAGGATGAACCAATCGGGATAGTGATTCTGAAACTTTCAATTAAAATATTTATTCATTAGTTTATGTTCGAATTCAATATTAAACATTCGCTAATATTAATTGTTTTATCATTTAAGCGAGCCAACAGAGGATGGAGGCCAAACAACTATAGGCCATAAATACCGCGTACTGATTCAAAAACAATTTAATGAAATGATATTAAATGAATACATCAAATTGATGTAAGTAAAACCTACCCGTAGGTTGTTTGTTAGTGTTTTGATTGTATCTGAAGGTAAATCTCTAATATTTCCTTCTATTCGACTTTCTTTTTTTAAATTCTATTGCGCTTGCCTTCAAACAACGTTTCCTCCAAATTGATAATTATTGTAATATTAGTCTAAGGTCCCGCTACTTGTTCTGCCTACTTTTCTGCGCTTCATACTTTATGTAGAACTTCCATAATATGGCATAATTCATTATGAATTTTGATTATTTATCCATTCCTCATATAGTTTTTGCTGTATCTTTCCAGAATCATGTTAGGATGAAGTCCTTATTTCCGAATAATCACTAGTAGTATTCAGATACATACTAATACTAACTATTTCAAATAGGACCCAGTTGCACCAAAATTTAGTTTCGCTTCGAGATGTGCATATTACTATGTGATCGGGATAATTGCGAGTAATTCAGAACTCTAAACATGCCGTTTCCTCTAATCGCTCAGAGTACTCATCATTTAATTCTTTATGATCAATTTAGATCAAATAGACCTTTTTAAATGCTCATTTCATATAAAATCTTTTGTTTGGTACTTATGGAAGCGGGCAGATCAAAGACGAAGGATTTTCAAAATCATTTGCGGCATATATGATAAGATGAGTATCTATTAGAATACCCGCCTTCACTCTTCTCCTGCCCGCTAGGTATCGCTGAAAAATTATGCACATGTACTTGGTGGTATTTAGTGATCCCTACAGAAGAAACAATGATCTGGGGTTATTATAATAGACATCATTGAACTGAAGTGGACATTTTTTTAGGTTCTAGCAAAAAGAATTTTTTTTTTCAAATTTGTTAAGAATTATTAGAGTATTATATACTATATACCTATATACCTTCGAAAATATGACTGTCTGACGGAAAAACTACATTTTATCAATTTGGAAGAAAATATTTTAAAACCGGAAAAGCTACAAGTACAAAATTTGCATATAATCTGGCATCGTATAATTTTCCAAAAGTTAGAATCTTCAAAATCAGTGTATCCATCCCAGAGAAATCGGTGGGTTACTGATTCTATATTAGGCATTTTCAAAATTAAATACTGTGGAAAAGTAATCACGGCTTTTTTAATTCTCCAATTAATATTTGGTTTTCTTAGAGTTTGGAATCAATGCCCCCATTCATAAAAGATTAATAGGTTCAAAAAACAAGAAAACCACAATAATAATAATATTGTAAAAATATTTAAGTTTTAACGACAAGTTTCCCACACGCTATCATTCACAACAGAATGGTGCGGTCGGTAACATAACATCTTATTTTGAAGAAAAATGCATATAGAAGCTATTATTGTGACTAGGTTAATGTTATGTTGTAATGTTTTAAATAAAAACGAAATAATACTATAGTTAATATGAACAACAATATACTTATAGGCTCTTTGAATAAACTTTTTTTTTTATATAATCTCATCCATTAAAACATTTTATTACAAATTATTACAGAACTGGACAATGATGAACATACAGAAAGATAATGGTGAAGCTTGAAAAGGAGCTGCTGATAATCCGAATTCTCATACATCTTTTTTTGTTTTTTTAAATCTATGTAAGGTAAAACACTCTAAGGTGGGACATGTTTTTTAAACGGTAGTTGTTCCAACTAAGGACTAATTTTTTTAGTGTTCCACCACTGGTAGTTTTACTATTTAACATTATAGAAAACATTTATTAATTAGATTTACTTTTTTTCTTTTTATTGTTGATTAAATTATAAATATATAATAATAAAAAATGGAATCTATTTTAATTTCGTATTTCAATAATTACTAATTATAAATTTGATTTCAATAAAATTAATTTCATATTAAAAAAATTATTAACAATTCATAAAATTCAAAAACATAAACAATAAAACAATATCAAATTAATATTTTGTAAAAAAATTTAACTATTGTACAATTGTAAATAAATAATATTGAAAACTTTAAAATATGTATCGATGTTTTAGTTATTTCTAAATGTTTCACATGAATTTTAGTACT